>VZTL01068039.1:4175-20198 GCA_013400535.1 Scopus umbretta | reverse complement strand
CCACCACCTCTCTAGGAAGCCTGCAGCAGCGTTTGACCACGCGCTCGGTAAAGGAACGCTTCCTGATGTCCAGTCCGAACCTCCCCTGGTGCAGCTTTGAACCAGAGGTCATTGCATAAAGGCAGAACACTGCAATACGAGTACCTTGAGCTGGAACAAGAACTGTTCACCACCACCACCGGTACTAGCTATTTTTATCTCTGAAATATTTGGGGTCATTCTGCACTGGAGAATATGCCACTTTTTCAACTAGAAAAGACAACTCCTTCACCAAGCTTTCAACTCGGGCACGCTGAGCAAGTGATTCACCTTCTGAGGGCTGCTCTTCCAGGGCTCCTTTCAAGTACCCTGCAGAAAGAAAGAAAATTCATTTTGCTTCCTACCATAAACTCATTTCAAACGACAGAGTTTTGGAGCCGCCTCCAGCGACCGNTGGGCTACCTGCGTGAGTGAGGGCGGGCGGCACCGGCCGCCCCACTGGGGTCGGCGCCCGCGGGGCCGGGATTGAGCTACGCTGAGGCGGCGGCTGGGCCGGACGCGGGGCCGGGCCGGGGCGGTGCGCGGGGGTCGCTCCTCTGACGGGCCTCTCCCATCTGGCAGAGAGCAGGCCGCACGGCGACGTGCTGCGGAGCGGGAACATCCGGCTGGTGCCCGTGGCGGACCTGCGGGGGCTGCGAGGTGCGTGCGGGACGGGGACCGCGGCGGCGGGGGAGCGAGTCGTCGGGGCCTGGAGCGTGGCTGCGGCGGCTGGCTGCGTTCGGGGGGCGGGCGGAGCAGAGGGAAAGGGGAAACGGGATTTACGTGGAAAAATAACCGGGCCGAAGGGGCTCGGGCCTCGCTGCCGCGGGGCGCTGGGGCTGGCCCGGAGGTGCGTGCTGGCTCGGCCCCGCCGCCCGCAGGGGCTGCGCGTCCTTGCTGCTTCCCTGCCTGTTCTGGACACTCGCCGCTGCGGTATTGGAGCACGGTGATGCAGTTCTGATGCCGGCTGAAGCAGGGACATTTTTAGTTGTGGTTTTTTGTTTGGTTGGGGTTGGTTTTGGTTTTTTGGTTTTTTTTGTTTTGTTTTTTTTTTTTTACCTTGTGTGTATGTTTATCCGTACCTACCCTGATTTCTTCCTATACAAAACACAGAACGGGGATTGGTGGGGATTGCGAGGTGTTTGCCTGAAAAACAGGTTTCCGTTTTTACAGCGTACTGTTATTTTAAACCCTTCTCTGCAGAGATGGCTGGTTACGTACGAGGCGCGTGTTTCTGGAGAGCTGTAATATTCTTACCAGCTTTTCTCTTGTTTTACAGTTGGTCCGAAGCTTTTCCAGTATGTCATAAAAGTCATTGTGCAGGCAATACAATTGCTGTACAAAATGCTGAAGATAGATCAGCCGTCCTATATTCTTCTTCAGGTATGTTTTCTGTTGAGACTAATTTTAATAAAATAAATAGAACTGCATTACAGGGCATTTTTAGCAGTCTCAGACATTGTTCTAATTGTTTGAGAGCTAAAACTGGCCTAATCAATGGTGTAAACCCGTATCAAACTGTTTTTTTGGCTCTAAACTTAGATTTTTCCGTTAACAACTCAGTTTGTTCTTCATGTTAATTGTTGAGCTTTCAAACTTCATTGACAGGGAAAGTAGTAAAGAATAACTCTTAACAGAAATGCTTCTGTGTTTATTGGAGGGGAATTTTGATCCTGGTCCAGTGGTAGAATTTGAAGTGCCTCCCAATCTTCATAGGAGAAACGGGCATTTCTGTAGTTGGTGAATATAAAATTGTCTCTGTTCATTAAGATCCTTTAAAGCGATGTAATTTCAATAATTTGATTTTATTTTTTTGGTAGTTGCTTACTGTTTGTCACTTGACTAAAGTCTTATGTTATTTTTACTTGTTTTATTTATTACACAGAATCCTCCAGGCTTACCTAGTATAGCTGTTGCCTGGGTAGCATGTCTTTTCTGGAGAAGCAAACTGATAATTGATTGGCACAACTATGGATATACTATAATGAGTCTGAGTCATGGAAGAAATCACCCACTAGTACAAATTGCAAAATGGTTTGTACAGTAATTTCTTCTCCTCTTTATAAATTATGTGCCTTTGCAGAATTCAGAAGAATGGAAGCCAGCGGGGAAAATATAATTAGTGAAGGGTTGTTTCTGTGAAGGATTTCTGGATTTTGCTGTGTTGAACTGCTTTGTATTTCTGTAAAAGGCCTTTGTTAAACACATAGGAAAGCAACTGGTGAAGTAGGCAGGTTGCTCTTATGTACATATGCAAACTTTGATCTTGTTATTAGAATTTCTTTATATGTCCTGTTTGTTTGTTTTTTTTTCTCTCTAATGCTGCTTTACACTCCAACTCATCTTTAAAGGTCTATTTCTTGTTGAATCCAGTTGGTTACATGTAGGCTTTAAAGGCTTCAAGTGTGGTGTTCTTAGGCCTTAGAGGATAAGGGAGTCATGCTGTATCCCTTCTCATAAACTGATAATGCTTCAGTATAAGGGGTCAATCAAAAATTGATAATTAAATTTCAGCTACTGGAGGCAGTTGGGTTTCTTTTGGCTTTGTTTGGCTTTTAATTAGCATTGGCACTGGTGGGCAGCAACTATTTGGTTATTGCGATTGCCTGCCTGTGGTTTCTAACTAAGATTTAATTTTTGTCAGGTATGAAAAGCTTTTTGGGCGTTTGTCTGACTATAACCTGTGTGTCACTAACGCAATGAAAGAAGATCTATGGGTGAATTGCAACATAAAGTAAGTCACCTACCTCTAACAAATTAGTATATGTGTATGCAAAGTAAAATGAAATAACATAGCCCTGATGATTCTGGGTTCCTAGGAATCTTACGAAAGCAATTTTCCTGTGCCCTTTTATTACCACCGAAACACATTAGTTCGGTTTTGTAATCAGCTAGTGGAGTGTGGGCATTCAAGAATCTTCATTGCCCTTCATAATTCACAGCCCATTGACTAGAAGTTCGCAGTCCCGGTGTTACGGAAGTTTGCTACCAAGCTGCCTATAGAATTGGAATGAGGCAGACATCACTGCATTTATTAATAACTAGTCTGCCCTGCAGATTTTTCTTTTGCAATCAGAGGGCTTTCAGACCAAAATTGCTAAAGGATGATCATGATTTAAGTTTAAAAATCCGGACAACGATATCTGTAGTTTTTACAGTTGCATTACACCCCTTGAATATACACACGAGAAAGGGGTCCTTTGTTACGGGATTAAGTCATCCATCTTGGTGTATTCCAGTAAGCTTCAGGAATATAGAAAGTTGCAAGCATCAAAAAAGTAATTATTTTGCTGTATTAATTCACTTAATTACTTTCTATGTTACATTGTTGTAGCCTGTCGCTGTACCATATACGTTTTGTTACATCTGTGTTTTGTTTAACTTGTGAATTTATTCCATTACAGGGCAGTAACGCTGTATGATAAGCCAGCTCCTTATTTTAAGGAAACACCATTAGAACTTCAACATCATTTGTACATGAAACTTGCCAAAGACTATGAGCCTTTTAAACCACGGTACGTGTAAATAAAGCATGCAATTACAGTCCTTACCTGAATGACATAAAGTTACTGCACTTGGTTACCAGAAATACTTTTGCATGGGGTCACAAGTTACTGAGCAGCAGCAGGAAGAGTGGTCTGTCTCTGTGTGCTCTTAGCAGCAGCAGGTGCTGTGCAAGTTGGCTTAATTGTCACTAGGAGGGGCCAGAGTAGGTGAAATCATTGAACTGTGATAACACAGTGCTTGGTGTGTGCAATAAAAGAAGTGTTTTATTTTTAAAGAAGGTGGTGTAAGTACTGAGGGAATCTGTAATAGCGTATCTCTAGGGTGAAACTCAGCAGTTGTTATCTAGTTCCCACTGAACTAGATGACAGTGCAGTGCCACGTTTATAGCATCCCTTCCTTTCACTTACCGTGGAGAGCTCTCAGATCTTGGTCTAAGTGTTAAACGTTCCTCTCTGGCTACGTGCAGGATGTCTCCTGTAGTAGGTTTAACAGGGTGTTACTTTACCAAACTAATGCTTGAAAAAGAAGTGAAAGCCATAGTGCATAGGGGTTTCTTTTGGAAATGCCTGCCACAGAATGCATGGGTTCTGGGTTTAATTGTATAAATGTACTGTTGGCCTCCATGGTCTGCTATATGTTTGAGACAGAGGTGGAAAGAGAGGCTGACCATTTTCTCCACTTGTTAAGGAAAACACTTTGTTAGAAGGTGGAGTCGTGCCTAAAGCAGTAGTGTCACCAGGCTCTTGGTAGCAATAGGAAAGATGAAAAATGGTTTCTTTCATGATCAGATATAGCTCTGCAGCTCAGTACTCTAATGATTGTGTTTCCAGAGAGGCTGAGCAGCAAATGTGAAACAAAGTGTTTGGAAATCCACGCTGGTTAAGCATAGTATTTCCTTCTGTGTTTATTGGCTGCATTTGTGTAGTCCATACTCAGAAAATTCTGTTTCCATAGTACAGAGTGTGTCAGTTTGAACGCTGAGATGTCTGCCTTTACAGAAATGGATGAAAATGGACATGTGACAAAAACTAGAGGACGGCCAGCTCTTCTAATCAGCAGCACAAGCTGGACAGGTTTGGAAACAAATAGCTTTTTTTTTTTTAATACTTAACCACTGTTTAACAAAAGATGGCTGTTTATCCTTCCCTGCACTTGACATGTTGTAGAGGCGTGTTTACATCATCAGTGGTGAGGTTACTTTTTTCCTTCATTTCACTGGAAGAATTTGAAGACAACTTGTATATAATATACCTCAGTAGCTAAAGATAATTTAAAAATGAAGTTATATTTTAGTTATGGAGCTACAGTCTAGAGGCTAAGCTTCACGAATGATTAAAAGAGATTTCCTACTTCTGTTTTTAACTTTCGTTCTGGACATATTATCTTGCATGGCGGTGTAAAGTAGATTAATAAACTAAAATATTTACTCCTTTGATAATGTGTTTACATGTTTTTCCTCACTTTTTTTTCCTCTGCATGAAAAAGGGAGCAGAGAGTAGAAACAAATCCATTGCTGGTAACCATGGGCAGAATTCTCTGAATTAATAGGGCGAGTTCTACACTTACTTCTCTAGCTTTAGAAACTAGAAATTTTTAACTTGATAGCTTTGGAGATGGGCAGTATTTGTGGCTTATTTGTCTGCCATATTGCCAATAAGGGGAGCAAATAAGCATTGTATATGGTTATAGGCTTTTATTTATGAAAACAGTACAGCAGATTTTTAATAGGAAGAGCACATTCTATACTTAAATCAGTTAGGTAAAAGTGAGGAAAATCTTTGTTGTTATTTAAAGCCAACAATTCATTATAAATGATAGAAATCTGAATCTCACTAATAATGCCCTCTCTTTCAGAGGATGAAGACTTTTCAGTTCTTTTAAAAGCTTTAGAAGGTAGGTATGAAGGAATTAATCTCACCTATTCAAAGGGGAGTGGTTGTTTTCTGGACAGTTATGGAGGGCTTCTCTAAAGAGCAATGCCTCCATATTCAAGTGAAAATACAGGTGTATTTGATTAATTAGCAGTGGTTTGAGTAGTAGTTGAAATACAGAAGTGCAACACCTGTCAATTAGAGTAGTTGTCAGGGGGAATTATTTCTAACTAGCTTGTAAATTGCAATTTTATTTTCTAAGCTATTACATGTACTCTCCATAGGCATCTGATAACAGGAAAGAAGGGGAATATGCATTGTCTTATTTTTGTAGACTTTGCAGCTGCAGTTTCTAAATTAGTATATTGAAACAGACAATACAGTGTAGTAGAACAAATGTTTTATGAATAGTGCATTTTAAACAGACCACAGTTTATTTCTACAGAAGTTTTACAATTTTAATATTGCTAAATTTACTACTATTTTACTAGGTATGTGCTTGTAAAGAAATTACTTGAAGTAGGGAGCTAAACAGTTAATACACCATGACCATTCTTAAACCAAGCATCTGTATATTTGTTGACTCTAAACAGTTTTTTATCTTCTCCAGATTATGAGCAGTATATCAATGAGGGAGTCAAGCTTCCATCTTTAGTATGTGTGATAACAGGTAATAGTTTATTTGTGTTACACTCTTTTAGTGCTAATACAGAAGACTTCATTTTCACTTCTATTCTATGCTGACTCTTCAGTTGATAGTGAAGAGAGAGGAGGGACTGTTGTCTTCATGTCTAGTTACAGAAGTAGTGATCTATAGTTGGACTGTTACAGCCATGTAGGCACATCTTTAAAGAGAAGCTCTCAGCCTGCCTATCTAGTACAGCTGTGCATTACTCTATGTTCCGAAGATTTTAAGCTCAACGTTGAGATGATGCTGCAAAAGAAACTTAAAATGTGTGTTAAGCAGAAAGGTTTTTATTTAGTGCTGGAAAAGGGACCCTGCTCATCAAACAAGGTTTTGCCAAAAAGTTGTGCAAACAGAATGAATGCTGTTTGGTTAACTTTCTCATTAAGGGCGAATTAAAATTTAGTGTGATTTTGAAGGGCCAACTGTGCTGATGAAATTTGTCATTAGTTATTTGGTTATCTTATGGCTGTAGACAAAATGCAGGTTAAGACTGGGGGATATTGATGGCAGGCTCTTCTAAATGTTGCGTAAATAAGAAGTCTAGGTTCATGTTGCTTTCAAGGGGACTTAGTCTTTTATGTGTCTTTCTGGGGATTGTGGGTGGTATCTTTTTTGATGTGCCTGATACAACAGGAGTTTTACAGCTGTGCAGTAAGATGCACGGACCATGCTATTTTCAGTCATCTTGATAAAAAAATTATCGTATGGGGTTTTCTGTTTTAAACAGGCAAAGGACCTCTTAAAGACTACTACAACAGGCTGATCAATAAACTACATTTTAAACATATCCAGATCTGTACACCGTGGCTTGAAGCTGAGGATTACCCTCTTTTGCTTGGTAAATAGTGGATTATGAAATAGACTTGAGAATGTGTGAACAACAACTTAGCAAATTTGCAGTGAGTTGATAGAGATTTTGCACGGAAGCTGGTAGAATGTAGTAAGCGAGTGAAGTTGCTTGTTAGTGACAGTGTACACGTATACTATTTGTGGTTTTGCTAAATCGCTAAATTTCTCCAACTACAGGTTTTCACTGTTACCCTGAGAAGTAGGCATGGTACCTGTGTTGCTATTTTAGCCTGTTCTTCATACTCTTCAATTCTTCTAACTACGCTGAAATAGTGTGCCTGTGCATATTTCAGTTTACTTTCAGGGTCACTTCAGTAAATGAAATAATAAAGTTTTTAGCTGAGCAACCAAAAGTAGCTGAAATTCTAAATTAACATGTCCTTGGAATAGTATTCCCTCAGCATGTTCATTGTATTAGCATAAAGTATGTGTAAGCTTAATAAAGTAGTAAAATACATATTTGATTTGCTCTATGTTCTGTAGGGCTAGAGCCTGCCAATTTATATGGCTGTAAACCGCTGTGTTTATTTGGTACTTTTTAACTAATGAATATAATGTCTGTAAAATCATGCTGTAATTTCTCTATTTTGAAATCAATTGAACTGGAAGAGATCGCTAGTGAGCCACGCAGTATATCCCTGTCTGGATTGTGATGGAGTTTTCCTGTGCACTTGTCCATTCTTAGCAGACTTAAGAGGCAGAAAGGCTGCTTTAAGATAAAGGGAATTTTAAAATTTCACATAATATGCACTGACCTGGTATATTTCTGAAGTCTGACTAATTTTAGTTACAAAATATATTGCGCTTTTTTTTTTATCCCCCGAGTGCTTGAAATCTAGTCAGTCTGGATGGTGTTGAAGGTAGTTCATGTTTAGCTTGTATCACCCAAAGTAGTACATAAATAGAATGGTTTACAGTAGGACTAGAAGAGCTGCTTTCAGAGAATTCAGACTCTTGTCTGTTCTGGTTGATTTTCAGGCTCAGCAGATCTGGGGGTGTGTCTCCATAAATCATCTAGTGGTTTGGATTTACCCATGAAGGTGGTAGATATGTTTGGCTGTTGCTTACCTGTGTGTGCAATATATTTTGAATGGTAAGAGCTTGCTTATTCTGTTACAGTTTAAGTGGATCATATAAAACAGTATTCTTACAAAGCAAGAGTTCAGCAGCTTCTGCCTGTATCAAATGGGATTCCAGCACTATGCCATAGTAACTTTTTTTTAATTCAATGAGATAAATTAGAAATCAAGGTTGATTTATTTAATGTCAGTTAAAAAATTAACACTAGTTTCTGCAAAGCTGGGAGCATTTAATGCAACGAATTGCCTTAGAAACCTACCCTGTAATCCTTTCTTCCGATATACTTCATGTAAAAAAAGCTTCCTTCTGCATAGACGTGTCTGTGTTCTGTGAAGGGGTGAGTGTATGCGTAGTCAGCCTTACAATTTACAGTCCTTTGGGGAACAGTAGCTTTTACAAATGAAGATATATTATTTGTGAAGGTCTCATGAACTGGATCATGGACAGATTTTCCTTATAGGTTAATTTTAAAGTAGCTTATCGCCGTGATTTTTAATGTATGTCCAGAAGAATGGCACAAAGACAGAGGGAGGGCCCTTTTGTGCTGTAATGGTAGGTTTAGACAGCCTGACATAGAAGGGAGAAACAATCTTTAAATTTAAACCTTTAAAACTGCCTTCGTTCCATTTTGTCAGGTATGAAGCTCATATCTGGACATCCAGGATCATAATGTTACAGATACCCTAGCACGGTCTCTTCAGATGTCACAATGCAACTTTTTAAACGTGTGTGTCCCACTCACTGCTTTTTGTCTCATTTTCTTCTGTGACTTTTGTTCTCAGTTTACATGAACTTGTGAAACACAATGAAAATGGTCTGATATTCAGGGACTCGGATGAACTTGCAGAACAACTAAAGGTAAAGGCTTGACTGATTTTTCTTTCCCACTAGCTATAACTGCACAGGTGCTACCGTGTGAGCCACCTTTTCCTATCTGACTACCATCTGTGTATTTTGCATTCTCAGAAGATACTGCTTTGTGTGGTGAATGTTACTGGCCTCGCTTCTATTTCAGTATGAATCTGAAGCTGGCAAGAACTTTTTAGATATTGTCATCGTTCACTGTTTATAGGGACAGAACAAAGAGTGCGTTCTTACTGCAGCATTGTAGTTGAGGGTTAACACAGGGGAGGCTGGAATGAGCCTAAAATGTAATATGATGGTATTTTTTTGTGTTTTTCCTTTTTAACTTACAGATGCTTTTCTTGGGATTTCCTACACTGGAAGGCAAACTTCATAACTTCAGAAAAAACCTTCGTGCGTCCAAGCAGCTGCGCTGGGATGAGAGCTGGGACCAGACTGTTCTTCCTCTGCTTGGGCAGAAGGAATGACTTTGTGGGGGAGGAGGGTGTCAAAAAAGCCAAGCCATTCCTGGAGCTGCATAGATTTGATAAACAGTGAATAAACACTTTTTATTGTCTACAGTTGCAGTTTTTAACTACTTCATCTTGGAACAAGTGTTTGGACATGCCTCTTCCTTTACCATTTGAGCGTCTCATGTGACTAAGAATAGTGCTGAAGGTGCAGCTGAGGCTATTTGTTGTGTGCAGACAGCATAAGCCTTAAGGGAAGACATGGGTCCTGTGCTGAAGAGCTGGAGCCTTGCCATCTGGACTGCCTTTCCTTCCTTAGCGCTTGGGATGAATCTTTAGAAAGTAGAAGGGAGGTTTAGTTACTCTCAGAACTCGTATGTGCAAATCTGTTACCTGTGCTGCCTAAAGGTCACTTTGTGGTGAAGATACTTGAAGCTTTAGAGAGGTTTCATCTTCCTATAATAAAATTTTTTAGAACCAAAATGAACCATCTGTATGGAACTTTTCAGTGACTTAAAGAATTTTGTGTAAGGGGAGATAAAGGAGCTCCTGTTTGGGCTGCTAGCATGCATTTATTCTATAAATAGTACCTTTGAATTCTTCCTTCTTGGGGAGAGGTAGCTAAAACCTAGGGTTACTTCTGTATAGCCAAGTTAATAGTAGCAGTCATGGCCTCCTTCAGCTTGAAGAATAAGATGATTCTTCAAGTTTCAAGTTATCTATCGTCCATTTCTCTCCATTGCTACAGAAGGAGAAGGCTAAAGTATTTTTCATTTTCTTTTAAGTAGCTTTTAAAACAAGGTATAGAAAAGGAAGTCAAAAGAGGAGAAAGAGCAGTGTATTTGATTTTCTGCTTCAGGACCAATACTGTCCAAGAAGAAAATGATTAATGGATTGTGGTAAGTTTCAAAGAAGGTGAGCTCAATTGTTCCTCTTTGCAGTGTATGTAGAGCATTGCTACAGAGTATGATTCCTTTTTTTATTTTCTGGCCAGTCAGAGATGGTGGCTTTCCAATAGCTAGTTGTGAAAATAACAGTCCTTATGCGAGAGAAACGTGAATCAAGTTCCGATTTTTGTCATTGCTGCAAAGTTGCACCTGATTTACAGCAGGTTCTGTTACCACCTCTTACAGCGTCACGTAAGCTTGTGACACTATCTCTCTACTACATTTACTGTAGGTATTATTCGTTACTCATTTTTAAGCCGACCTATAATGCAAGTATATAGTGACAACTATGAAAAAAGAGTAAACAACTGCAGCTGGTTTTAATATTAAAAATATTTATTACTATGAAACCCTGTTTCGTTCCCTTGTCAGTGTGAGATACTCATCCCGTGATCCTGCAGATGTGCCTCCGTTATTTACAAATTAAAACACAGTTGAAAAAAAATACAGTTCAATTCTGTTGTCTTCTACAGAATCAAAGTGCAGTATGATCAGGGCTTTATTTTTTCTATTGCTTCAGGCTCACAGATACTTTTCAGGGGCAGCAGCTTGCTTGCATACATGCTGACCATTACAGGAAGAAATACAACTTACTTTGACAGCAGTCCATGCATATAGTTGTATCCTCAGTGCCTCGCGTCCTCTCATGTACGTTTCTAGAATTCAAGATGATCTTGTTCCAAGGATGAGATAGCTCCTGTTGGTCTGAAAATTCTAATTATGTCATTATTTGCCGAGTCTATATAAATAGCTGTAGAATAGTTACATTTGGCTGCACGTCACAGAGAAAAATACTGTTGCTGTGGGCTGGAATAATCTGCCATCTGATCCCAACTTTATCTGTAAAGAGAAACACTGGGAATCATAATTCTGCTTAATAAAATGGAGAGCAAAAGTTTTATGTCAGGTTCCGGAAGAAGATATCTTTAGCATGCTGTTGAAGCAAGCTACAGGCAAACACTTCGTGTTTTTAAAAAATAACAGTAATGCTTGTGCTATGCACTCAGCATAATTTTGTGAATTAACCAATTCCTGTAGACCAGTTGTACAGCCAGTAGACTGCAAAAGACAGGCTTTTGAAGAGTATATGAAGAAAAATCCCAAATCCCTCCCTATTTTATTTAATCTCTAGTTATTTTTTTTAACCCTCAAAGAACAGTCAAGATAAAGGTTTTAGGCTGCATCTCAAATACTGTCACTGTGCCAGTGCAGCATAGGTGATTTTCCTCCTTTAAGCTTAACCCTTTTTTAGTTTCCTATTGCCACCACACTTGCAATCCATCTCAAGCTGGCACCAACAGATCTGAGTTGTGATAGGACAGGATGTGGCAAAAAGCTAAGTTCCAATCTCCTGATGACATCCATATGGAAAAGTTACTGCTTTTAGGCAGACTGCTCTTAAACCCACCTCTAGGATAAGAATCTCTGTATCGGACAATACCCATCACCTAAAACTGCTCCTGTTCGTGTCTACTACAGATTAAGTAACAGGAGAAGAGGCCAAAGCTATTGATACACTTAATGAAAAAAGGCACCTACCAATTTCAGCCTGGAACAGGTGGTATGTATCTGGATTACGAATGGTGAAAGCAATGTAAACCTCAGGAGGTTTTCTGTCTGCTCTGGAAGTGGAGAGTTTTTGTAGCACACCAATAAGAGCTAAAATTATCTCTGGATCATACACCACATCTGCACAAAAAGGAAAACATTTAATATTTATTGAGAATTGAGCAAGAAGCAGAATGAAAGCTACAAAAATATAAAATATTTACCTTACAGGAGAATATGATTTTCGTATTGAGGTGTTAAAAAAATCCCAAGAAGAGATCTTAGAAAATGCCTCCGGTTTACGTGCTATGCAAGTTGCCCTCATCTCTAATATCAGTCCAAAATCACTAAAAATCAGTGCTCCTTTTTGTAAATGGATTGTCAGGTATTGTATTTAAGCCCATCTTAAGGGAGGTGGCAAAAACATTGAGCATTGCTACTCTGTTACAAGTGTCCTTAGCAGAAGGAAACTGCATTGTTCAAGATCTGTATTTTAGAGGCTGATTGCAAAAGACACGATTTGAACTGCAGCAGTTTTCATCTTGAATAATTTCTGTGAGAGCAGAAATAGTGATGAAAGGCAAAACTCATCACTAATGGGTACAAAACGTCAGTCTTACTAACTAGCACTGTGACTCCGAAAGGTGTCAGTCTTGTGTTTGGGACTGATATTCAAGAGGTGATTGTTTACTGCACAGAAATGCCAAGACTTGTACCAGTGACAGACATACCAATTACTCTTGATGCAATGTAGTAGGGAATGTCCTGCAGTAACGAGTAACAGCAAATAGCAGAGACGTATAAATCACCTTCAGTTTTGAATTGCCTTGCCTTCATGAGTCCAGCTTGGGCTGGTTTGTGCATTCTCTGAACATGTATGGTTGGCATTAGGTAACGTATACAGTGACTTCTCATTTTACAGGATTGACGTTTAATGCATCACGTGATACTTTGATGACAAAAGCAGTACATTTTGTCATTTTTTCACCTAAATTCTCAAGTAATTTTTGCTTTGCAAAGCCCCAAGTCAGGGAGTAAAATCCTGTAGCCACAGCTAAGAAATTTTACTATTGCTACATTTTCCATTATTAGATCTCTATAAGCTTCCTCCAGATTTATACATAGGCAAGTTCCAAAAGAGTTACTTTCTTTTAAAATACGTGTGTGTGATCTCTCAAGAGAATGCCAAGACTGCTGGTTATTGGCGAGGCTCTTAAAAGCAGGAGATTATCATATTCTGTTTCTGGACTTTTAAAAAAACATACAGAATGGAAAAATAATTTACTTTTCAGTCTTATGTAAACTGTTGAATATCTGAAAAAGACAGAATGGTGAAACGAACTGGGAGAAGATCTGTCATACGCTTCCAGATACAGTAACTGGAGTAGGGTTGAGTGAATCCTGCACACACATACTGTTGCGTTTATCTCTCTAACCTGCTTATTCCTGCATGATAGCACACAGTGAGGCAAAACCAAAAGCGTAAAGCACCTGCTGCGATGATGATATCAGGTTGAAGATCCGACAGTTGTTTTTCTGTAACTGAGCCCCAGTCAAGTTCTGCAACAATTAGTTTTGGGGTTTGGTCATTTGTTGCTTCTGCCTCCTGGCCTTGGGACTCTGTTTGGATACGACGAGTAGTTTCAGGCTCCAAGACAAAGCCATTCAAATGGATGTTTTCTGTCAGCTGTTTGAGAACACGGGGGTGGTAGTCACTAAATATGTATGTCTTGGGATTGCAGGTTTTACAGATCGCAATTCCAGTAAAGCCGATACCACTTCCTAGTTCCAAGACTGTCCTGAAA
The DNA here is from genome assembly GCA_013400535.1 of Scopus umbretta. Lineage (NCBI taxonomy): Eukaryota > Metazoa > Chordata > Aves > Pelecaniformes > Scopidae > Scopus > Scopus umbretta. The sequence continues at coordinate 6,572 of VZTL01068039.1, read as the reverse complement.
GGGTAATGGGGTAAAAAGCACTTACTAGGACTCTAAATTGAGTTAGGAAATCAAAACATTCTGAGTATATCTAAAGGTAAAATCAATTACAGATTACTTCAATAATTTTTGAGTAAACCATCTACAACCTAATCTTTGTTTCAAATAACTGGTAGAGTTGGTAAACACTGAAAATGCAAATATAAGCATAAAAATTAAGTACTTGAAATACTGCTTTTGCATATGGTATAAAGCATTTCCACTGCTGGGGTGAGATACAGTCCACCTGGTTTTACAATTCTGCAGCATGGTTGCCTCCATCTAAACTGGCCGTCCAGTTCTTTTCGTAGTCACTGCAGAGAAACGGACACTTCAGCAGCACAGTTCCTTTTCTTCTGAGGTCGGTATTTAAAATTACTTAGCTGAATCTTTCCTCAAAAATGCTTGTTCCGCTCAACTGCTTATAAACAAAGTCTAGACCATGAAATTAGATGTGCGCACCTGCACGTCAGTCATCTAAAGTTAGGTGAGATGAATCCCACCATAGAGTGAAGCGCACTAGTTAAAGTTACTGCAGTAGCTGAAATTTAACAGCCTACTTTACGGAGCATGTCTGACTGCACAGTGTAATGACTTTGATCTTAAAACCTGTCTTAAAATAACTATGAGGTCCTCTCCTGGATTAAAGTTTGACTGCTGCAGAACAGACGAGAGCAGCAGTTAGCCAGTAGCGAACGGGTGTAGTCATTTCCATTGTTTGGGGGGTAAACATTGTACATTGTTAAATTACAGTTGCATAGCTCGCTCACAATATGAATGAGAATACCTTGGCTTCTTTCCCCATCTTCCTGTCTGTGCTGCTGTCGTTACCTGTTACTGAAAACTGCAGAGTTCTCTATTGCCCATTCGGCGAGATGAAGAGCAGCATCCCATGTGACCAGCCCCGTGGTTCCTCCAGAGATAATTGCCACGCTCTCGGAAAGGGTAACACTCTCTCCCGTGGGCTGGAGGACACATGCAAGAAGAGAAGGATGGATCAGCAGAGACAATGGATTCTACAGTTTACAATCAATATTAGTTACTGGGAAAAGGTAGGAAACGCTTTGGGTTTCTGGGCGGTTACTTGAAAAGCCAATTATTGCTTACTTCAGATGATTAAAAGTGATTTACAACAATGCAGCATTAGTTCTTACTAGTAAGTAGTTTTTGTAACAGCAAGTGGATTCTTCTTCATTCAAAATATCTGCCAGTGTATCATACAGTTCATCCAGGGGTTCAGCTGCTGTGGATTCATGCTGTGTGAAAGAGAACAGGGCAGTTTCAGGTATCGAATTGTTTGTTACAAAACAGAAAATGTACACACATTAAGTACCATTTTAGCACACCACTGGCCATAATATTTACACTGAGTGCTACTTTTTGTTAATACAAATAATTCAGCTTGGCCCATAATGTAAAACTGGCATATTTTTAAGGGGTGGGGGGGAAATTTGCAACCAATGTGAAAATTAAGCACTACCTTTTTGATGAGTTCAGTTAGAAAGCATCTTCTGTACTTGGTAGAAGGGGGATACTTTACACACAGAGGGTGGAGAATGGTCTAAAACAAAACAACAACTGCAATTGAAACCAAGTTACCAAGTGAAGATTTTATGAAAGGCAGTAAGGGGCAGAGAAAGACTCGGGGAGTCATTAATTGGCTCTTTGCATCATGAAATGCCTTGCAATTCAGTCTGTAGCTAAAAGTACATGATGCTGAGCCAGAAATAACTGGTGATTTCTGATCCGTTTGTTAGTTCAGAGATCTACAGCAGCAAATGCATTTTTCACTTTTCAGGAAGTAGATACCAAAACCGAGTGGAAAGAGAGTCCAAGTAGCTCTATTTTGCTTGTCTCTCCTCTCTTTTTTTCAGTTTGCTGCCTTCTTTGCATTTCCCGTCCACATGCAAAGTTTAAGCACCGTAAGGGCCGCTGCCCTCCAGGATGACTTGGATCGCCTCCTTCCCGACCATCGGCGCACCGAGAGACAGGACCAGCTGGGCCGGCGTGCTGGTGGCATTAAAGACACCTGTGCTCAGGCAAGCGGGCCTAATTCTGACGCTAGGAACAGCTAAACGGCAGGAAGAGAAGGCAATTTGCTGTTCTACTGGGCCCAGAGAAAAAGGTGACACGAAGCCGCTTACCCTTGCCACTGTGGGCAAAACCCATCCATTGCCTCGGTCGCACGAGGCGGCATCGGACGCGTGGGGCAGCCCGGGCCTGCTGCCGGCGGCACGCCGTGACGCCAAGTCATCCCGCCTTACCTTGTGCAGAATATCCACGAGCAGGGGGGAATCCGGCGAAGTCCGTAGGTTTTGTTCAAGTTCCTAAAACAGAGCGAACACAAAGCTGAGGCTTCCCCGTCCCCTCCGGACGCCG
>VZTL01068038.1:12819-32367 GCA_013400535.1 Scopus umbretta | reverse complement strand
TTAGTTTAATATTGAATAAACAAAAGCCCTGCTTATTTAATATGGAATGACTGTTTTGCACAGCTATATATAAGACTTATTTAAATGGTGCTTTTTCTGTCTACTATGTCCTTTATCCTTTTCTTGGTAGCCACTTTTCTAAGAACATGCAAGGTTTTTTGCTTACGTTTTTTTTTTTGTTCGTTTTTCTTTTCTATTCATTTTAGGATGAAATAAAAAAAAAAAATTCATTTGAAGGGAGAACCCAAATCTGGGCTAGATTCCCTCAGGATACTGTCCTAATGACTTATTTAATCAAACCTACTTGGTCTTTCTTTGACCTAATGAAACTAGCACTACTTTGTGTTTAGACTAAGCTATATAAAACAAGAGGTAAGCAGTGTTCCTACTTCATTTATTTTCTATTCTGCTGGACAGCTCATTTTCTTGGGAAGTAGTTTGAACTGTCAGAGCTTGAGGGAGCTAAGGACAGGACCTCTACTGGTAGTGTTCAAGAGACAGGAGTAAGACTGCTTAGTCATTTTGCAGAGGAAACTTTTAGTTATTTCACAGAGCAGAGCATTTGCGATCCAAAACTTTTATCAACACAGAGCCAACAGACAAATTTCTGAATGCTAGCTCTTGGAGAGGTGGAATTTCATATACAGCTGTTGGCTTCCACAGCTCTCCTGCTGACTTGATCTAAACTATTCAGTGTTCAACATGTGCAATTTTAGATTTCTCCTCTAAAATATTCTGCAACTTTCATCATGTAAAGTTTGAACACCCTGTTTAGTATAAAGAATTTGCATTCCACAAGCCATATACGCAAAAGAAAGGTGTCACAGACCCTAGAGAGTTGTTGGCTGTGTGCTTCCTGGATTAAATTAAAGTTTAGAAAGGGCTAAAAACATTATTTTAAAGTTTATCCTAGTCTCTTACCTGGCTATGAAGGATATGCTTAAGGTAATACATTTCCCATGGTTGTACTTCTGTATTATTAAGTAATTAGGCTAATATCTACTTACTATCCAAAACAAAAGAAAACAATAGTTGCATTACTCTGTATCTCTAAAAAGGTAGGATAAAAAACTGACATTAAAAAAACCACAGTAGAAAAACCTGAAGAAGAAGATATTTCAATTACTCCAACTGGGTTTTAGTGGTTTACAAAAGTACACATATTCAAGCTATCATAAACTGGACTAGACATTTCTTAATGCTACAGAAACTAGAAATCTAGAAAAAAACCATTACCATTACCAAAGAAGAATGTCATTTTCATTAATTTGACAAATAAGAGGAATACCACTAGGTATCAAGCAATTCTTTTGTATATTTTTGGGAAAGAAGTCATTACTGTACAAAAATTCTCATAGTTTCTTAAAATAACGTAAGGTTTGGACTGTTGCACTGCTGTAACAATACTATGCAAGCAAGCTAAGAAATATGCAAAAAGTTTATCCGCTGAAGTGATGCTGAGCAACTTATAGCCTAAATAAGCTTGCATAACATGTTTTCAAGTAATGAATTTCAAGAAAAATTCAAGCATCAGATTAAACATATTACAAAAACAGAAAGCCTGGTTATCTACAAAAAAAAAAAAAAAAGATAACACACACACACACACACAGAGTCAACTCTAAATGTGATTGTATCTCCTGAGACTCTTCCTGGTGAGGTAATCTTTCGGTCAGAAAATTACTTAAACCTGAAACTCAATCTGACATGTGGATTCCCATTTACAATAACATCTCCTCATTTTTAACTATATTTTTTTTCCACGACTTAAATTTAGAGACTATGATATATAATTTAAACCTTTTTTTTCCCCAAGGTCATTAACTCTTTTTTTTTTTTTTTTCCCCTACTGAGAAACCTTCAGAGAAGTTCTGGTATATTTCTGAACCACACCAAACACAGTTCTCTGGCTAACTATTCTCATAGCTAGGTAAACCAATCTTCTTTCACTAAGAGAATCTTAGCATTATCAAAAATATAATAAACAAAATACATACTACAACCACAACTGTTACTAAACATTTGTGTTCTGTGCAGAATTAATGCACAAAGATTAGTGTTGTAAGTGCAGAAAAAAGAAAATTCTACTACTGTCATGCTGTGCAATGCTTGTAGAAGAACTTGTAACAATAGTTTTACCTTGCCATCCACATGTACACATTCATTAAGGTAAGCCAAAATCTTCTCTATCACACCTAACTTTTTCACGATGCCATGCATTTTGGTATCTGTAGGAAAAACGAAAGATAGTAAGAATCACTGGTTCTGCGCCAACTTAATATTAAACTTCTTTCTGCAAGATCACAAACTCTTGCTGTTGAGAACAAGTTTCCAAAATTGCTAATCAACAGAACAAGTACATCTCTAAGCTCTACCAAGGCAGACCTCTTCAAAGTCTTGTTATCTGACTGTAGTAGCCTCTTGAACAGTATGCTCTTAAATCTTACATAACTTCCCATAAGAACCTTATGTTCCACAATCATAGTGATCCCCCGTGCAACTCAATTTCAGTCAAATGAAGATTTCACTTGTAATATTCTAAAAGTCTTCAACAGTTTAATATGGAACTAAAAATGGTATTTACAAAAACTCCATCACCATGAGAGTATTTTCCACTAAACTTATCATGCAGAGCATCTGGTTTAAGAATATTCAACAACAAAAAAAGCTATGTCATTTGGGTTGGTTGGGTTTGTTGAGTTTTTTTAAATAATTATAAAGTGATCCTTCATATGAAATTTGTCCTGATAAAGCTGCATTTTTTTTCCTTTACAATTTAATCCTATGCTATGTTTCGTATTGTCTTTTGACATCCGAAAACTTTGGCAGCCGTAACTGAATTTATTTTACAAGACAAAGTAGACATTTCCTCACTTTTGTGATCATTTTTCTGACAAGAAAAATGTTAATTTTAATATTATCCCTAAGACAGCATCTTCCCATGGCAAAAAACTTATGTTCATTAGGATTTGAGTTCCTTGAAGAAAACATACTTGAATCAGTTTCAGTAGGTACAGTACAAACATCCAGGTTTGAAACTCTACAGTTATGACCCTGCACTGAGCCAAGTAACGCCCTATGCAAGACTGCTTACTTGCATCTTAACTCAATCAGATCTTCTTTACCAGAATTCATAATTTCTCCTCATGTGAGCAACACAGTTCTAAAAACTACCTGTGATGCAAATTTATGATTAGTCACTTAAATTCTAAAGAGTAAAAAGAGGAATACTCTCCTTGCAAACATATTAGATGAAATGCCACAGGGAGTCTGCCTCTTGATATTGGAAGAGAGTATAATCATGGAAGCTTAGCTTGAGTTTATTGACCCCTCATTCACACAAATAACATTTCAATCTATTTTAACTGTAGTTACTACTTAGGCTAACTCAAAGTGGAGGAAAAAATTCAGGATGACAGAAGAAATTTCTCACCAAGTATAAAATCCCTTTAGCTGGCTTGTGTAATCTAAGAATTAACTTTCCTAATTAAAACGCAACACCACCAAAAACCCATGTATATTTTACATTGACCATCACCTCCCTCACTCAAGACTGAGTATCTAAGGTAGCAATGCCAAAAAAATTTGAAGCACCATTAGTTCTGAGATAGATCAACAACTTGACAAACATTAAAAAGGAAAAGCAGAAAAAAAAGCTCTCACAGAGTTTACAGAATTCAGTTTAGTTCTCTATTACACAAGGAAGCTGTTTCTTTTTTTAATAAGATGACTGCTATTCCTTATTCTTGAGGGCAACAACAAGTAACTAATTTTTTATTTGAATTGGTAGATTGTACACAATAGTGTTAAAATTCCAGTCCAACAATATTCATAAAAATTACAAAAAGTACCCTTAGCAGAAACATACAGGAAACCTAGTAAAACTGCAAGCTCATACAATGATATGCACATGAATACAAATTTTCTGAAGAATTTTACCTTCTAAAATGATAGCTAGCTGCTCAGCTGCAGACTTTCTTAAAACTAGGTCAACAGCATCAGAAGTCAAGATGTCATACAGCTTTTCAATAGTTTCTGCCTAAAAGTAAAACTGTATTAGGTTTACATCCAGTACGTTATTATGAAACAAGGTAACCAGCCAAATTTCCTAACAGAAAGCAGAAAATAAAAAGATCTAAATTCCTTATTAGAATGTATTTAATTAGATTCCACATGCATGTAAGAAGAAAGGATTAGGTTATAATCTTTTTAAAACAAATCTCTACTAATAACTGCAGAATATAACAAGACAGTGGTTTCTAGTGTACAACAGAAGCAGGTTTCTAACGAATAACGCTTAATTTATGCAGGACTATAGAAAGCTCAACACTACACAAATGCTAGAATGTGCTTCTAAGTCTGTGAAGAGGACTGACTTTTTAATGGCAACAGGGTGAAAGAAATTTAAATAATCCTACATATCCATACAAATTTCAGGTCATAACTTTTTGAAGGATGTAGGGGAAGAGTATAAATCAAGTGTACAAGTGGTTAGAATACTTTTTTTCAGAGAGGAAGCATGTTCACATTTCTTTAAGATGTTGTTGAGGGCAAAAATGGAAGGAGAATGCAGAGGAGATGATAAAAAACAGAAAAAAAAAAGAAGGAATTCTTTTCTTATTGTTGCATATGGTAGCATAAAAACTAATGCTTAAGTTTACTTGGAAAGAATATATCAATAGATTTCTTTATATGAAGCAAGCCAATTTGTATGAAATATTACAGCCTTCAGAAAATGATAACTTCAGTGACTGGGCAGGTAGAAGAGCTGATCAATGATTCAATATCTAGACAGAGTTTACTCACCTTAAATATTGACTCCGTTTTATCATCCAATTTTAGCTCAATAGTTCTTTCTATAATAAATAAGTCTGCAACGCTGGAAAGCACGTTACCATGCAGATGTGGGCGTTTCAGGTTTACCCCTTCTTCATTCAAAAGATGAAATGTTAAATGTTTAAGTGCTACAGAACGAACCCTATAGGAGTAAACAATTAAAATAAATATATAGATCTTCATACTGGAAAACTTTAACTGTATAGTTAAAAATTAGTTAGTTTATAAAATTAATACAGTTGGGGGGAAGTACTTAGCTCAAAATTGATTAACATACTTTTCAAATCAAGCCACTGCATGATAATCAGTTGGATTTTTAGAGTAGACATTTTTGTCATCAACATTAGATGACATGCTGAAATGCTACAGAGCATTACTTACAACTGCTTTTTTGAGAAGAGAAGACGCAGAGCGGCCCGTAGTCTAGTATCCCTTGGGAGAATACCCTCTCCTTTGTCAGAGGTTGTTTCACTCAAAGTGAGGATACAGTTACCTAGTGTATCTTTTGTGTCAGCATAACCCTAAAACAAACAAACAAACAATTCCAAAATTAAAATTTAGCAAATTAGACAAGGTAATTTCCCTTTCAGGGCCTAAAGGGAGGGTGGGGATGAAGCTACCTCCCCCCCAAAAAAGCAGTAACTTTTAAGAAAACATTCCATTTCTGTAGATTAATATTCCTCCACAAAAACAATTTTTAAAATTAATAAATGATCCTGTATACAAATAAAAATAAAGATTTTTACATGGCCCAGAAGTACTTTGACCTGAAGCTTTATCCTTCAATCTATTAACATGATGCTGCTCTGTAAGGTCAGTTTCCATTTCAAATTCAGTCCCTACAAGAAAATTACTTCAGAGCATTAAATCCTACCTATTTTCAGATATTTAGTCAAAGCATTTTCACACACAACAAGACAAACCAGAACCCATTACAAGTAATGATACTTCAAACATTTAAACAGTAGAGCAAAATACAAGGCATTTTATATGCATTGGGTAAATATAGGCCTCCAGTATGCGCTGCTTAGGTATCTATTGTACGTAGCTACTACAGGCTATAGTATAGAGGAGAATTCTACCCACAAAATGGAAGTGTGGTAAGTTCTTTCTCACGTGTTTAGCCTACAGTTTATATTAAACCCCCACCTACCTAATCTTGAATATCAGCAGAAAATATATATGTGGATAACACAGAAAAGCTGACATTACTGGGCGAGAAAGCTCCAGAGTAACCTTTCTCATACCACTTTCAAGTTCTCAGTGTATTTCCCCTGCAGATTTTTCTGTCTGAACCTTCTATTTCATGGCCCATCTTATCTGCAATTTCTCCCCATTTTTACCTTGATTTTTGTGCACTTTGTCTAAGGGCTTAAGTTATATAACTGTTTTTTTTAACTTATGGTAATACTGAGGTGCCAGCAACAAATGAATATATAGCAGTGATACGAATAAGTAGGCATAATTATCAAGAGTGATATTTTTGGAGGGAAAAAAGTATACTTGGATGTATTAGTTAAGTTAAAGAAAAGACAGAAATAATGGGGGGGGTGGGTGTGGAACCAAACCCAGTCATCAGGAAAAACAGACATCAGATAGATGCAGCGAAATAGCTAACCTGGAAGACTATAGGCAGATCACAGAAGGGAAATTTCTACTACTAGAGAAAAAACAATAAAGAATTTGGATAGAGAAACTAGGCTGAAAATCAGATTAAGAAAGGCAAAAGTTCCCATTAGATTAAGCCAAGAGAAAAGGTAACAAAAAGGAAATTTGCCCATTGTTACAGGTATAAAGACTAAGGTCTAAGGCTAATACTGACTGTTGATACTTCTAATAATATTGGAAACAAACAAATCAAAAACAAACATTAAAATATACAGAAAATACAGCTTACAGCTATTGCTATTTATTGAGCACATACTTGATCAGAAAACTATATAAACATCACAGAGGAGTTGAAAATTTTCAAATTCAAGATATGGGGGACATTCTAATGATTATTAAGTAATTTTTAAAAAGCATGCAATGTGTTAATCTATACTTGGATTATACACACATACCTTCAAACCATTTAAGTCCAGTCAATACTTGCTGATTTCTACTACAGCGACTCAAAGTTTCACATTCTAGTAATACCAGGCTAAAATCTGGCTACAAAATTCAAAGTAGTAACTCTGACTGGCATTAGGACCCCTACAAAACATTTCTCCATTTGACATCTGACAAAACAAGTCTGTAGGTATATTAATGTTAATCTGCTTTCCACCTGCTACTTAGGTGAATATTCTGTTTGTTGTTCAACATGCCAGTGTTGCCGTTTACATGATTTCATATGTCAAATTCAGACTAAAGCACTTAGAAGTACCTGTAAAACAGGAATGACAGGAGAGAGGGCCTCAATAAACTTGTTCCAAGTCAATACTGCCATTACTAATCGTCCCTGCAATAGATGCATCAGAATGGCCTTGGCTGTACAGTTCACCTGCTCAATAACAAAAAGAAAAGAAACTAATGCCACCATTGATGTGTCTAGGTCAGTCTGTCAATGCTGTAATTGGAAGTGTTACACAAAAACATCTCAAAGAGGATCTGCAGACAACATATTGTCTCTGCAGAATGCTACTTTTAAATTGTCAGTCACACTAAACATTAAGTTGCTAGAAAAGCCTCGGAGAAAACACACAAATAGTTCTGCCTAAAAAGCACCCAATCATTTTCCCCTTAGAACTCTGGTTTGTCTTTTCTGAAATGAAATAAATCATTACTTCAACCTAAACACTTATTGGTCCCTCTATCCTGCAGGTAAAACAAATTCTGTTTCTTTTCTTTCCTTACCCTACACTTCTGGGGCATTTCATTCCTAGTCTTTATGATATGCTTCTGAAGATACAGGAAGGAAAAAGACTTAAAGCCTGTTACATGGCCACTTCATTGTCTTGAGGAAAACATTCAGACTAAGAAGTTCACCAAATATTTCAAACTGTACACGAATTCATCTGAAGCTCTTTATCAAAAAGGAAAAAAGATATACAATACAGCACTTTTGCTGTATTAATGTATCCTGTACACAGTATGTAAGGTATACTATATGCAATACTAAAGTAGTTACAAGTTAGTATTATTACTACAATGGGAACAGAGGGGAAAAAAAAAAAAAAAAAAACAGCTTCTCAGAATGCACTCTTCTTTACATAGTGTAAAAACACCTACCAACCTACATTTTACGCCAGAGCTAAAAATCCTCTCACCCCAGGCAACAAGAACAGCCTTTAATAATATCACTCTAGCCTATCTTTAAGGGACTGGATTTGTAAGGTTCTGCTCGATTTCTTCTCATTGTTACATGCCTGAAAGATTAAACTGATGCTTTATGAAAACTCAAGTAGCAAAAAGACATCCAAGCAGGAAAAAAAAAAAAAAAAAAGCCTGGATATGAACTTCATTATATATTTTCTTAGAAGAATAATAAGAACGCATTATAAGGTAAAAAGAACAAAATAAGACCATTTAGTAAACATGCATTCTCTGTCTCAATGATCTTTTTAAATTCAGTATCATTTGAAGTCTATTTGTTATGCTTGAGCAATCACCAAAAGAGAAAACAAGCTGGAAAAAAAAAAAAAAGAATTTGTTAGTCAAAGTTCCTTCCCCTCTGACTGCAGGGACCTTATAGATCAGCTACAAAGTAGTAAACCCTAAATTTTTCCCCCTCTCAGAACTCCCTACTTAGCTTTATATGTAAGCTAGGAAAGAGTGGATTTATGTTCAGTGTTCATGCATATAAATGAACCCAATGGAAATTTGGTCCTATTCTGTAACACTATAAACACTTCTATACTACTCAGGTAATTAAATTTAAACACAGATGTGTTTGCAGTGATGAAATACATTTTTATAGCAAGGACGTTGCATATTCAAAATGTCTTTTTGCTTCTCAACCAATGCATACATTTCAGAGGTCATCCCACTTTTACAAAGATTCAAGACTTCCTGACTTCCATAAATGTAAAGCATCATACATACTATTTCATCCTATGCACATTTTATTAAGGCTAAATATGTTACAGGAAAAGACTGAAAAACATAGCTTATTTAATTTTTCATTGGTCTTTATTACATTTAATAGCATCTTATGCATAGAACATTATTTTGTTTCTCAATTCATCATTAAAAAAAAAAATCTTTCCATGTACTACAACTACACTGTTTGCATAGCTTTTCTATATACAAGAAACCGTATGTAGTCAAAACTTCGGGTAAGCCTCAGACCACCATGGAGAATATCAACACCTACTTTGCATGCACATCAGCTTACAAATACAGCTACTGAACACAGTACCTCATTCTTATCTTCCTGAAGGCCAAACGTACAGATTTCATATAAAATTTTTGGATGAAGAAGAAAATGTACTCCGTGGCAAACTGAAGACACAGGCTTCACAATATTATGAATACCTAAACAGTCCTTCAGTAAAAATAAAGTTGGTTAGTTTTAAAATTCAAGATAGTCTCCACTACTACATCTTGGTTTAACAACTGCCTGAAGTTGTCATCCAGTGAAAGGCTTTCTCCATGCAGTTTGGAAGACTACAGTTCTGAAAGCTAAACATTACAGTCCTGGAAGAAATACCGTCTCTATAGATGACTGATTGAAAACTCCTATTGCTACACAGGACTAAGAAATACAAAATAATTTTGTTTTTCTTTTAAATAATACCAAAAATAAATTAGACGAACTTTCCATGTTGTTTCGTATTACATTAAAGTAAGCAAAACCTGAAACAGGCAGGTAAAAGTCTCACAGATACAAGTGCCATTCAGTGGAGACAGGAGTTTTTTGTGAAAGACTAGCTCCAGCATCTTTGCACAATAGCGAATTGTGCTATAAACACAGTAAGTTTAGCTGATGTCCATTATAGAAAAAAAGAATTACAACAAAGTATTATATAAAAATAGAACAGTGATTTTTATTCTGTGAGCCAATATTACTGAATACCTAAAATGACCTGATAAATATGAAATTGCCATTCTTAATATAGAGTACACCCATACTTTTAGGAAGTTCACACTCTTTATCCCTTGGGCTATCTTTACAAAAAATTAAGGCAGTGACAAAATATCTGTATAAAACAAAATAAAAACCAGAACAACCGCCCCCAAACAACAAGAACAACAAATTAAGGTTTTAAAACAATGAGTACATAAAAGGACTTACATGTTCTTAAACACAACCCAAGCTTCCATACATAGGAAAAAAGAGGTATTTCACATTTTTAATAAGGTCTAAGCAATTAAAGCGTAATCTAGGTAAAAAGACTTACTCTGACAGTGTCAGTCTTATTTTTCTTTCAGTACACATCCTTGCAAAAAGCAGAAAAGCAGTCGACTCAAAATTTTTTTTGCTCAGGTACAAAAAAAAAAACTGAACAAAAAAACCAAAGGGAAGTGAAAAATCGCTGTAAAGGGAATAGAATCCTTCCTTGAAGAGTGAGCCCATGTGAACCTCATGAAGTTCAACAAGGCCAAGTGCAAGGTCCTGCACCTGGGTCAGGGCAACCCCCTGGAATCAACACAGGCTGGGGGATGAAGGGATTGAGAGCAGCCCCGTGAAGAAGGACTTGAGGGTGGATGAAAAGCTGGACGTGAGCCGGCAATGGGCGCTCAAAGCCCAGAAGGCAAACCATATCCNGAAGGCCAACCATATCCTGGGCTGCACAAAAAGAAGCACGGTCAGCAGGTCGAGGGAGGTGATTCTGTCCCTCTGCTCTGCTCTGATCAGACCACAGAGTACCACATCCAGCTCTGGAGTCCTCAGTACAAGACAGACATGGACCTGTTGGAGCAGACCCAGAGGAGGGCCACAAAAATGAGCAGGGGAATGGAAGCCCACTCCTGTGAGGGCAGGATGAGAGAGTTGGGGTTGTTCAGCCTGGAGAAGGGGAAGCTCCAGGAAGACCTTATTACAGCCTTTCAGTACATAAAGGGGGCTTAAAAGAAAGATGGGGACAAACTTTTTAGCAGGGCCTGTTCAATAGGTCAAGGGGTAATGGTTTTAAACTAAAAGAGGGTAGATTCAAAGTAGATATAAGGAAGAAAATTTTTTTTACAATGAGGGTCACGAAACACTGGAGCAGATTGCCCAGAGAGGTGGTAGATGCCCCATACCTGGAAACATTTAAGGTCAGGATGGACAGGGCTCCGAGCAACCTGATCTCATGAAAGAGGGGGTTGGACTAGATGATCTTTAAAGATCCCAACCAAAACGAGTCTGTTGTTCTATGAACCTCATTTCAGCAGACAAGCAAAAATGAACACCTGAATTATTTTCAAAGCAAAATTAAATAGAAATTTTTCTGTATAACAGCAACAGATAAACAAAATGACCAGCATTATTAAGAATCCTACTAAAAAATAAAATTGTCAGTCACTGCGTTTCCTCCCTCTAGAGATCCTGTCATTCTGAAGTGCAGTACTGAAGTATAACCTAACCAAGTAGACTTAATACCAAAAATTTAGCCGCAAACTGTAAGCCCGGGCCTATACAGATTTCACAGCATATAACACAGAAAATAGAATTTGCATTAAAAATGTTTTTAATGAGGAAATAATATAACACGCATTATTTAGTGCAACATCAAGAGCATTAAGTAAGCATTAGTTCTAACCTTAACTACTTCCAAGCAGCAGTGATAGGCTTCAGTTTTTATATTCAGCAAAGGATGAGACAATAAATGGAGAAGCACCTTCTGACCCTCAGTCTGGAGCAATGAGTTAGCCTCAGCAGACTTCCAACTAAAAATGAAAAATAAATAACTATTATTTATTTTACAGTACTCAAAGATGACTACAAAAATGTCCCTGTTACATTTCAGGAAAATCTCTGAAAAATACTTCCCTGAAGAGGTACACATCCTGAAAAATGATTTGGCAGACAAAAGTTCAGAGATCACAATATATTTGCCAAAATCATAGTAACAATCTTCATGTTTGTACATTTATTTCTTTTCTATACATGTAGGTAATCAAAAGCCATAGTTTTTCAAAATTCTCTCATTGAAATTAGGAGCCTGACAAACATTTATGTTCATCCAAACAAATAAAATTCTACTGAGCTTCAACAGGCTCCTTAGATCATGGTACATGATTATTAAAAAAAAAAAAATCTATGCTTTCATAATTTTTTCCTTGTAGAGATAAAAGTCCATTTAACTATCACAAACTGAATTAATGTTAGTTAAAAAACTGAAGAGAATTTCCTGCTGTCTGCAACAATAATCAAACAATCACTAATTCTAAAAGCACTGAAAAGTGTTTTGAAGTTTCGTAATTTAAAAACACCTATTAGAGAGCTCTTGAATGTAGTTTCCTTTGAAAAAAATCCCTAAGGTCAAATTCTGAATCAGTGTAAAATTAAGATTTTGTATTTCTAGTTAAGTGTTCACTAGAGAACTTTTCTAGGCACCACAAGGTAACTTAAATTCTCTGACTAGAGACATGAAAAATCTAACAAGGAATAGAAACGTGCTTTTTAATAAATGAGATGCCATACTGTAATATACAACATCTACAATGAAATAAGTCCTTTAGGATTTCTGAAAGTAAAATAAAAGTTACACAAATACTCTTGGAACAAAGGAATTTTTAAAAAGTTTGAAAGACAGGTCAAAGACTGTTTCTTTGTAAATCCCATAGCAACTTTATATACAAAATCATAAAAGTTTATATATTGAAAAGAATAAAACATTAGTTTTTTAGCATGTGAAATTCAGTTTTCAAGAAAGCCACTACAGAATGACACAAATTATTTAGAAGAGACCTTTCAACAGCTAAAAGAAAACAACTGTTCAAATACAGGGAACAAAGAAGTTGAGCTTCTACTTGAGAAAGTTTATCCATAAAAAAAAAAAGATGATATTCTGTCAAGTAAGAGTTATAACCAATAATGTACTCACATATTTGAGCATAGGCGAATGCACTCCTGAAGCAAGGGAAAGTGTTGATGGTAAGGTAGACTACTCAAGGCCTGATCTGCCAATTCTACTAATTCAGAAAGATTCTTGTCCCCCTGGGAAGTAAAATGAACGGAAAGAAACTATCAGAATTAGTAATATTAAAAATATACAAAGTTATTGCTTAATCTTGCAGAATTTATCATCACTTAATACAACTACTAATTAGGGTTTGGTTCAGCCTTCATAGAGAAGTTTATAATTAACCTGATGAACAAATTCAATAGATTTCAAACAAATAAATTTTAGAACCTGCTCCTGGGAGCTGAAAACCCTTCAGCTGCTGAATCCAAATAAAATTCTATTAAACTCAGTGGGAATAATGTATGTCTAACATTTCACAGCATGATCAATGTAACTATTCAAGACACTTTCTAAAATGCCCAAGAACAGATTCATCCTTGAATACTTTACACTTTTAATCAAATTATTTTTTTTAAATCAATGTGCATTTTATGTGAGAAGAGTATAATGAAAGATTAAACTTTCAACAATTCACTATTAATATTAAAAAGCAAGTTTTGTTTTTTTTTCTTTTTAAATTTAAGTACATATGTCTTCATACGTTTGGTT
This sequence comes from Scopus umbretta, assembly GCA_013400535.1. NCBI lineage: Eukaryota > Metazoa > Chordata > Aves > Pelecaniformes > Scopidae > Scopus > Scopus umbretta. The sequence goes on along the minus strand of VZTL01068038.1, from coordinate 18,946 downwards.
ACCAAATATTTTAAACAAGAGTCATTTAAATTTGATGGAGTTAACTTCATTGTAAACAGTATTTTATGAGCAAAGTATTGCTTCTATTAAGTTCAGAACCTGCCTGTATACAGGACAGTAACTCAGATTTAAGATAGCACTACATTTGTATTGCTGTATTTTATTCATTTATTTTAGTATCAATGGAACAAGTATTTTGCACGATTACTTGTCCGTATGGATAATGAGAAGAATATTTTGGTACCATGCTAGAATCTCTTAACTAATAAAGCAAAGTATATTAGTTGTCTTCATAACAAAGTGAAACACACAAATCTCACACAGTCTAGAATTTTATTAGAGCTACCATTGCCAAGTATTTAAATACTGGACAACATACATACACAAACATATACACACTATATATATATTTAAATAGAGTATTTGCTTCTTTCTTACTTCTTTGCACATAAAAGGTCTTGTGCCCACTTCCAATCTCCAAGTGTTTATTTCTTTGTTTTTACTTAGGATAAAATTTTTTACTAACATCATAAGTACTATTAGTGAAAATAAATATAAATTAACTACACCTTGCATGATATGGAATACTCATACTTATGGATTTTCTTTGGCTATGCTAGCCTGTAGTTTCTACCACAGACAAAGGGAAGTGTAGAAAAGAAACTTGCCTACAGAAAATATTACATATAATAAAATTCCACACCTTCTTATGAACTTCAGTCATAAAGCTACACGTGCATTCGATTGAATACGCAGCTTCTGAAGCTTGTCTATAAATATTGTAGTTCTCAGTACTCATCTGCTCCAGATAGGCTGCAATGGATTCATGAATGCTTGGGTATTCCAAGGAGAAGGACACATCCAGAGAGAGAAGAAATAAAGCATTCAACAAACTCTTTTGTAAAACTTTACTTGCCTTTGAAATAGAAAACAACTGTCAGAATAACAGCCTGAAAATACAGTAAAACAAACAGCAGCATTTGCAGTCATTCAATGAGTACAGTCACTATTGCTACTACTTAAAAATTAGAGAAACACATTATCAAACGAGTTCTAAATGAAGAATTAAAGTGAGAGCTCATTAGATGTCAATCCTAATGTCAGACCTGCAACCAGTCACAAAAGTTGTGTTTGATCCAACCACAGCACTACCCACACACCCCACTGGCCAGGATCAATTTACTGTCTAACCACTAGATGGCAGAGAATACACAGACCATAATTATTTCTGTATTTAATAAAAAGATGCCTACAATTCCACATAGTAATACCACATAATAAGAACTGGGATTTCTGTTGCTGTTGTTTTGGGGTTTTTTACTGCAAGTGTTCACTATTCCTTCAACTAAAATTTTGACCGCAAATACAGTAATTTTTTTTCCGACTTCTGTCATGCACAGAATTGACTTTTTGTATTATGTATAGAAGAAAAGACAAAAATTACGAAAGGTCATTAGATTAGTACATCTACACTTATTTGCAGGTATAAAAGACTACTTATATTAATAGTAAAAGACTATGTATTTGTGACAAAAAGCCTGTAACTGAAAAATCAATCTCTACTCAGATTGAAGAATATCTAAAAAAAAGCTTTACTGCAATAAAAACTGATCCAAAAAAAATGTAAACCCATACAGGTTTAAACATCTTCTAATACTTTCCATCCCTCAAAAACTTCCAAACATCAGACCCTGAAACAGACAGGGAAAAAAAAAACCACCAAAACCACAACTCAAGAGCTACAACAGCAATTCTTTTAAAGAGCATTGGAAGAAAAGAATAATTAAAGTCACTATGATGTATGAAACATAATTGCTTACTATGTTCCATCAGATTAAGAGTAATGGTTTTAAACCTTATGTTGTACTTAGTCTTATTTGCACACATACTATAAACGAGCAGAGGGCAGCACAGCTTTGCAAATCATGCATCATACCAGAAAAAATACTACAGGAGGAAAAAGAGCATTGCATTTCAAAAACTAATTAAAAAAAGTATTAAAAATATTTTTGAAGACTTGAAATGTGCAGAAGATTCTACAGAATGCACTGATAACTGACAAAGTTGCCTTCTGTGATCATACATCACCCAATGTAAATCAGATTAATTTCTCTGTCCAGTGGCCATTTTTGCAGTATTAATCACTGAGGAAGGTACCACTTTTGCCCTCTTAAAATGCAAAACCAAAAGACAGTCACTTAAAATTAGTGATGGCATACCTTCTCTACAGGGACAAGTATTTGCAGCAATCTAACAGTGAAGAGTGAAATGCTAATAAATGCCATTCTGTGATGCACCAACATCACCTCGGGCTGCTCTGCACTTATATTGGTTTTGTGATATAATATAGTTTCTCCAAGTAAACCCAAGACCAGAAGCAATTTGTCTTTCTGAAAACAAAATCAGAAATACAATCATTAGAAATCATTGAAACATTACTGTATATTTACAGTGTTTATACAGCACCCACAGCATCATTAACACAATTACATCAAATAATTTAAAAATGCAGAAATGGTACAAAATACACAGCATTTTGTTTGTCATCTGAACAGAACTGCACATTAGTTCTAGGCCTCACTACCTCCACTTGCAGTTCTCAGTACTTTGGTCAGTAATTACCCATTACTGGTTACTCTCCGCCCTTCCCCTTTTTTTCCCCTTAATTCCTGCTCACTATACCTTTGAACTTCTGGAATTTTAACTATTTTGAAGTTCACTTTTAATATGGAAATAATAGAAATGGGTGTGAAGCTGCTAATAAAGCTTCACCTTAAAATTAACAAAAAATTAAATAAGTAAAAAACCCAAACCCACTATCCGAACTTTGAGAACATCAAATGTTTTTTATGCCTTTCCATTCTCAAAGGAAACAGCAGCACATTTCAGTTTCTGAAATTCAGTAGAATGATTAAGGCGGCAATGGCACATGTGAGTTTTAGGTTATTAATTACAGACATTTATAAACACTGTTAAGCAATTAAGCACTATTTATCTGACAACACAGTTGAAGAAAATGACAGGAAGTAATTGACTAGATCAAATCAGTCTTTTAAAGTAATTATCAACACACATTATTACACAGAAAGATGAAAATTCATTTTCATCTTCAGGAGTACAAAAAAAGTAAGGTTCTCTCTGCCCTGCTAGAGCTTGCAGAGGCAAGAAGAACCTCTGCGTCAAGACCATGGAGACTCAAATCAACAATAGATTCAAAAAGCTTATTCCTCCCTGAGACAGGGTTAACTATCTCAAAGCTAGTGATCCAAAAAAGCTGAGTGCTACGGCAATCTGCAGTATCTAACTTTTTGACATGGCATAATCAAACTGCACTTAAGTATACATGACAAAACTGGGAAACAGTAAAAACTTTATTTAGGAGGAAGGAAGCATAAGAACATGGGTAAAATACATGCAGTTACAAACCAAAATATTTTTCAATGGGATTTCTGAAATACTTATTTTTCACAAAGATACCCCCATGCAGAGTTTTAAAATTGGATAAACAAAGAAACAAAAAGCTATAAAGTTCTGCAAGAAATGCTTTCAAGTTTCCTAGAAAAGGAGACACATGACCTCCTTCCCTTGGAGCCAATACAAAATGCTAAGAGGAAGCATGTTTTTTTACGCACTGAAGCCTAACAACACTAAAAACCAAAGCCGACTTCTGATAAAAGACATTTGATATAGTACTAAATATCATAAAGGTAAGTTTAACGGTTGTTTCCTAAAATTGTCCATTCAGTTATTTTTATTTACTCAAACACTAAGAAAGATGAAAAGCTGTTTTTCATCTCCTGCCTTGCAGTTGCTTTATCCAAATTAGCTTTATGGAATTGCACTGCACAGTTCAGCTCTGCATCACAAATTGCTGCAGATTCATAACTTGCAATGGGAGTTCAATTTTATATCTGAGAAGTATTTTACTAATAAATCTCAAAGTTCTACCAATGGAATAAAGTTATATCAGCAAAGCTTTTTTTTTTTTTTTAAATCAATGTAACTGTATACAGTTACCCAGCTTATTCGCAGAGTTTTGCTTGTTAGCAGCTTAGAAACAAACATTATCCTACTAACAGCAATCATATGACGTACATGTGATGACGCTCACAGTTTCTACTGTAGTTTGACAGATTTATATGCAAAGGAACATACGGATTCAGGTCATACAACAATTAGACAACAGATTATGACAAAAACCTATGAATATATGATATATTAAACTTCTTAGATTAAATGTTCTGCAAGGAATCTTCAGTACTGTCTTGATCGTGACCAATTACAATAGATTTTGACAGATCAGTAAATTCAAAGAAAAAAAGTTCTCATTTATTGCTAGGTCCCATAAGTAATATAAATATTATCATTTGTAAAATAGAGAATAGGGAAGTCTACAGTAATATTTTAACTAATAATTATTGCAATACCATTGTTCCATATTCAGTGGTTATTTTCATTAATTCTAACTTAAGTCACGTGCACTTAAGACGACAGTTAACTCAAGTTTTTAGATAAGTTTTAGTCTGCAATTCTGAGATGTTTGTTACGTTCACAAGCCATGCTGGCTTATGTTTCAGCTTTCAGTTGTCTTCAAACGAGCAAGTCGCCCATTGTTATTTCATCTGTTGTTCACTAATTTGATATTTCATGTATACAACAATTCTCAGCTGTGCTCAGGTATGTATTTCCAGCAATTTAAATTGTTTTGTCAGCAGCACCTTAACACTTTGAATCTCTCCTGGGCCAAAAAGCCTTCTTTCCCAGCTAAGCAACAGGGTTAAGGATAGCTGAAATCTCAGCAGGGATCTATAGGTCCAGTGTAGGAAATGGATAGCATGTATCTTTCAATTCAAGCCTTGGATCTAAACAATTATCCCCCTAATTTTAAACAGTTTATAAGGAGCGGAGAAAGTGAAAGTTGTCATTTACATAAAATCGCTCTCCAGCATTTGTAGTCAGTACTTCTCCCTCAGATCCCCTTCCCTACACATGTTTCTTTCAATGGCTGCTTAACAGCCTTTTACTACAAGACAAAACTCATTACTTACTTTTTTGAGGTGAAACATCAAGTATCATCTGGTAAAAGAACTTACATTTAAAATAAAAAGAATGTGCCAGTGATAGAACTAGTAATAAATTATTTAAGATTTTCAAAAGGGTAGCTCAGCAGATTAAGATACGTCTATGAATCACTGCAGAAAATGTCAGAGGCTTATAAAAGCAGACTGTTAAATACAGCTGATCGAAGCCTAAAGAATCTTACCAATTGCAATGCAAAAAGGCTATCATCTTCCCAAACATTTTCAGAAATAGCATTACCAATAAGGAACATGTCTTCAACAAGCAATTCAAGAACTTCCATCGTCACTCTCCTACTGCCTAGAAATACAAACGAGAGGATAAATTCAATACAGACAAAATATTGTATTACGATCATCAGAAAACACCATTTTGAACAAGGGATTATTCCAAATCTGAAATTCTGATATTTTAATTTTCCTATACACTTCTACTAAACTAATGCTAACTGCCCTCAGCCACCAATAGCTCTGAATCACAGAAGAGCTAGCCAAAACCACAACACAAGAGATTAAAGCAATCATATACTTGAAAAAAAGACTGCATTTCCTTAAATCCTATAGTACTATATAAACTTTACTACAGCTGTAAATCTATTTCTGGACTTCTCTGAAGTTCAGAATTAAGTCATTTATTTCCCCCACACAGGCAGCTAGGTTACAGATCTTCCATATATATTACCTATTCCTGTTAATCTGCATTTTTGGTATAGCAGGAGCGGCTTTCTTCCCAGATTATTTTGTTTGAGCTCTTCTTTTGAAAGGCAAGGAGATTAATATCCACTTTATCCACTTGTACTTTTCTCCATAACAATTTTCCCCCCTTGTTTTTAGGCTAGAATTTATTCATCTTCATTGCTCCTTCTGACTCACTCCCAATAACAAGGCTAATCTGGTCTGTCTATTAGTGATTTTTACACTTTGTACAGTTTTATGTTTGAACATGGGGCACAAAGAAACCTGGCCCGAGCTTAAACGTTTACAGCCTACATTTACTAGCAATATAAACTTCCCCCTAGTGTCCCCAGATAATGAGACAACAGAGGAGA
>VZTL01068038.1:0-12795 GCA_013400535.1 Scopus umbretta | reverse complement strand
GACAACAGAGGAGAAGCAGTCAAAGGCTAGAGGTTTCATAAATTGCAAGGCAGAATATATGGAGCCAGACCAAATATTTTCAACCTCATATAGGAGAGGATGCCAAAACTGTCTGGCATCCAAGGGAACAATAGAGTGACAGTTTCCCCCAAATACCCAACTTAGTGCAACTGTTGGCTTAGTTACTTGTTGATAGTATGTTTCTATTTAAAACCATGGATGGATTTCACACAACGCCAATGAACTTCCAATTTATTTTTTAACTACCATAAAAATTTTGCATCCTTCAAAATCTCGTTTTTTGGTTTTTTTTTAAAAAGCAAGCTCTACTGCTTGTTATAATTGAACATCCATTTCTTTGTCACTCTTTTTATCTTTTGTAGGTTTTGTACACTGTAGAAGCCCTGTTGATATACTTGAGGAAAGTGTGTGTGCGTGACACTATATACATAGTGACAATGACCACAGCTCATGCAATTTGCAGCTTAAGTGATCTGCTCTGTACGAGCATATGGCAGAGAATGGCACAGGGCCTTTTTAAAAGCTTGCTTTTTCCTATCTCTCAGAAGTGCTGTTTTCCATTTATTTCAGGCAAAAGGTTGCCAATTTGAAGAGTATAGGCCTGAAAACTCCAAAAAGCACTTTTCCCTTCTTTACAATTATTTTGCAAATTCTTAATCAAATTTCTGTGCTTAAAACATTTGAAAGGTGATTTAATAAATTTCTCCATTATAATGCAAGTATTAAATGATAGTTTTGACTTATAGTTTCAGAAATACTTTTAAGTTAGTAACTAAAAATAACATCTGCAACAATGCTTTGCTGTAGCTGTCATGATCTACAGACATGCAAGTTGATTCTACCATACTCTTACATGAATGTATCAGCAAAATACTCATTTCCTAACACCTGTGGCAATTAGTATGTGCTAAGAGTTCATTATTACTAAACGCACAGTAAGACAGATATAATCAATGACTGTAAAAAAATCTTTTGGTGTTCAGATTTAAATAATTGTGTTTAAGACATGCAGTATTAACACTGAACTTCAGTCAAGTACAGTAGCTTTAAACCGATCACAAAACCAAAAACCACCCCAAAACCACCAAAAAAATCCTAAACACAACCAAAACCAAAAAACTCACAGCCTACACCACTATTGATTTCTGAAATTACTTCACTCACAAGACAGGTCAGCACAAAAGATGAAAAATTCCAATGAAACTCTCCACAAGGAACAGAATTTCAGCTTAACTGAAATATACATTATATTGTAAAACACAAGCAAGCAAATTTTACAGTAAGCTTATGGTTTTTCCTTTATCCAGTAATTTAAACAGCTAGAAGGAAAAGAAAATCTACACTACACAATATCTACCACATAAGGTGATCATAAAGTTAGTAAAAGTGCCTGTTGATTTTACTGAAGAAAACAATTCAGAAAACATAACCACACAAGAAACAGTGTGTTACTGTGTGTCACTGTCTCACAGTAGCACAGCGTGCCTTCAGATCACAGGATTTCAGATCAATGGGAACAGGATAAAAATATTAGTTAGCTTACAATCTATGTCTCATTAAAGCACAGTGGAAGAAAGAAGAAATATGATGTACTAGAGTTTAGAAATCATAAAAAAACTGAGAGCAAGAGAAACAGAGAGAGATCAACTTCATCTGAAAATTAAACTATTTTAGTTCTATGATAAGATGCAAAGGAAGAATCTTGAAAGATGGAAAAATTCACTATATTTTAACTGCAGATTTGAAGTGACATGCACCAGAAATGGAAAAGACAGAAAATACATTTTCTTTTACATTAGAAATTAAAAAGAAAAAGCCAGAAGTCATGAATGTGCTTGTGAAGAATTAATATTTAATGTTACTATTCTGAAAGGGGACAACAAAACTTTTATTCACTTTAGTTTGGTTTATTAAAAAAAAAAGAAGATTGAATAATTTTCCTGTGGACACAGATTAATGCTGATGTGACTATGAAATACACAAGTAAATTAGTATTTTGTGACAGAAAGTCATAAAAAGTTATAAACAACTATGAAAACAACAGTAACTGGAATTTTCGTACATATTTCATACAATTTTTTTAAGTTAAAGCCTCCACCCAGCTCAGGAAATGTTGACAGATATATTAAAAAAACAACTTTTAGTATTCTAGTCATAGATAGATACACATTTCCAGCTCCTATATTTGAAAACCTTACCACATTTACCAATACCTGTTTTGAATGACATTGTTTATACAACTAAATACTATTTTAGACAACCTAAGAGCATACAGACTGTCCTTCAAAAAGGCTTTGCAATTTAGAACCTTTGTAAGTTAAAATAAAAATCATTAGTTGCAATTAGACTATAATTACTTATGTTTCTTAAAACATAATTATAAATTGTTACTGCATTTGTCTGAATAAAAACCAAAGCTTTTCCCAGAATTTTTATTATTTCTTGAACGGGAGGAAAACTCTATGCTCAAAGCGATCAGAACATGTTTTGTTACATGTGGTTATTTTTTCATCTTCTTGAATGACATTTTATTCAGCTGCACTATTTTTCCACCACACGCCCACTTCTTCCTACCACTACTTCCCACCATCAGTAAAAAGCAATTGAAACTTCTGCAGCAGTTCTGGAAATCAGCCAGAAGATACAAGCTTTGTGACCTGAACAAAGTCCCAGCAAAGAACCGTTATAACTAGCTGCAATATACCAGTAATCATCTGTACCTTATTTATTTGAGGTACTCGCCTCATAATACCAACTTCTTAAGAAGTTTGTACTAAACATGGGAAGGATACATACGTAAAATACTTAATTCAATACTTTCCCACCTGTTCTTAGAAGAGGTATTGCATTTTCCAAGATGGAAACACAAAACTGAGGAAGGCTAAGCTGCTTCATCTGTAATTCCAAAGTGTCCTCATTTTCAATATCTGGCAGGTCAATATGTCCTACATCAAGTTGGGAATGCAGAGAGATTCTGGAGTTTGCATTTGCTTGGGTACTGTTTCCACTTCAAACAACAAACAAACAAAACAAAATAAACAGAAAAGAGTTAAAAAAAAATAGTTAACTCTTGCAAAGTGAAAACCCATGTATGTATAGAAGTTAAAAACAGCATCAAATATTTTAATGTTCTCCTTCCTTATGCTTATCCGTCCTTCTACCCCAATCCAATCTTTCTCTGCTATCCATCAGTGTTGCAGGAAGAGGGGGATTTTGTTTGGTTGTTTTTAAAAACGTCAGAATTGGTAGCATGACAAGTGAATGCCTATTGCTTTGGCAGTCATCTTCAAATGCACTAAGAAAAGTCTACTGGAAGAAATACACATGCAATGAATACGATCTTGCAAGAGAAAAATTGGTTGATTTGAAACGTTCTTTTTGGTGAACAAAGTCTATCAGTTCTTGAAGCAAGGTCGCTTACTAAATCAAATTTCAGCCTAAACTATACCTATTACATTAAAACCATTCTATGTGGCTAGCCACATGAATCCTTAGAAGGAAAATAAGTAAGCGTGCCCTATTTTTAAGCCTGTAGAACTTCTTTGTACACCGTCAAACAGAAAATATTCCCTTGTCCAAGAAAGTCTTAAATGCAACAAAGTATGTGTTACAAAACATACATATAGTCATTATATTATGTATATAATTGTTTAAAATTATGAGCTATATATATAGTTCATAATTTTATTATTTTCCAACTGCTTTCAAAAGATGCAAAAAAGCATCTAATTCTACTGGCAGCATTATAATTAATACAACTCAGAACCAATGTTTTTTGATGTTTTTTCTTATCCCAAACAACATTTAGCAGTCTTGAACTGCTTTAAAATCCTGTATGACTTTTATAGTTGTTTTTTATTTGGTTGGTTTTTTTATTATTAAACAAGCTGAAGAAACTGAATTGTGGCATGACTGTGTTACATCATAATGTCTAACTAAATATAAAAGATGTCTAAGGAATAGCAACTAAGAATTCATAAGCCAACTGATTTTAAGAGGCCCATCAAAGACTATACGCAAAATAGAAGAGTTAACCAATATGTAGTGGTCCTGATTGCACTTACCAGAGGGTAAAGAAGGAGAGGTACCGATCATAAAAACAATTCAGAAGAGGAAAGGTTAAGTTTCCGGGCAGAATTTGAAACAGAAAAACAGATAGATTGAAGAGTCTCAAGATTTAAGAACAAGGAAAAAGAAGAGTTACATATAGAATGGCAATAAACAAATAATTTATATCACAATTATGTTGAAAAAGATAAGATTCATTGAAGGCAGCTCTTCCATATCAAAACCAGCAATGTTGGAGAAACACTATAGTCATTTCCCTCTATCATATTTTCTGTTCAACATCCTTTTTTTCTTTATGCTGTCTCTGGGCTAAATTATATCTTCATAAGAAATGGGATTCATGGGCAGCAAGAAACTCTACTGCAGCATGCAGGATGCAAGAAGATAAAAGCGTACCATCATGAACAGCTCGTAACATGGGGCCTCATACTTTAAATAAATTACCACTCCCTGGTTTGCAGATGTCTCATCATGGCCTTCATTGGTGCTTGCTCTTATGTAGATTTCCTTACTACAGGGATAGCCAGGCCATCCCTATCTCTTGCACAACACACACCAGCTACTATTAAACTCTTAACTGTTCAACTGGGGAAAATGGTCAGGTTCCTAACATGCATTAAAGCCTGGAGTTAATTTACAGTGCCATCTTAGTTACATAATAAAAAATTAATATATTAGACTTAAGATGAGTAAAAATAACCTTTTAATACAAGGATTCTCAAGATGCATTTACAGTTAACTATGTGAGCTATTCTCATCTGTAATATCACAGTCTATTTGAATACCTAGAAGTTTCTCAATCACTAGGTCAATATACCATAGAGACTCAAAAGAACTACCAACAAGCACACAGTAAGGATTCACAAGAACTTTTAAATTCCCACATACTGGCAGATATTGGTTCTTGAACAGCAGCTTTAAGTCTGTTGTATCAAGACAAGTAACAAAACCACACAGAAACGATAACCTCAACATTTTGAGGATATACAGACAATTCAAAATTTCCTAGTGGAGTAGAATTTTTAGATAATATAAAGCTGAAATTTGTTGTCAGATTTAACAACAAAGTTTAAAGACTTTAATGGAAATCTTTATACAGCATAGCATTTCTGAAAATACTGTACACTGTTACCTATGGGACGGCCATTCAACTTGTAAGAACTTACAGGGTCATCTGCTGAAGAAAAAGAAAAATCCCTGGCTTTACAGCAATAGCCTGAATAAATGCTTTTCTGCATCTTACATGCACAGGCAGTAACAATAACAAGATTTTGTTAAAAATGTTGGTTAGGTACAGAATGCGGCAGGTAAAACTGACCTTATGTATGCTGAACACCACTTAAAGAATTAACTGTTTACTTAATAAACATGGTTTGAATTTTCATAGGTTAACAAAACTCTCAGATCATCCCACACACTGACAAGAAGCTGATGATATAATCCTATATTAATAATTTTTTTAACTGAAGTGTAAGTAATTTCCTATTTTATTCACCTGGAAGATGCTGCATCCCAATCTTGACCATCTCCTCTAGGACGCTGAACTGTCCGTCCAATCACAGATGGCCGAGGGCTACTACTTCCAGGAGATGGATTCTGAGAATGAGAAGGAACTCTTGCTTCTTGACAATAAGATATAGATGAATTCTGGGAAGCTGTGCCTTTATGTAACATAAATCATATACTTTTCATTAGTGGCATCCATTATTCTGAAAGATACTACATAGTGAGGTAATGGTAAGTGTAACTAAGGTGGGATACAGAAAATACCAAGTAAATATTGGTGAGCTCGGACAATCTATCATTGGAAAGCAGCAGAGTTTGGAAACTCAATTCCAAGGTAAAACCACTGAAAATCACAGTTGAATCATACATCTTGCATTTTAAAAACACAAGGTTATTGGATTTATTGATGTTGTAACTGAATTAGCAAAGAAACAGCAAATATAATTTATTAAGACACCAAATATAGTGGCAATCTTACGAAGATGTTTTAATCATTTTAGACAATCTCATCCTGTTGTAAGAGCACAACAGTCTTTCAAATATTTAAAAATACCTACCTTGCTCTGTGGAAGAAAAACTTGGATCTCTGTGAAAGTTAAGTCTGCTTCTCAAGAAGATGCACAACTGTTGCAGGCATGACACAGCCTGCAAAGCTAACCGATGTCTTCCATCTCCTCCAAAAGCCAGGTTTAGCAGAGATAAAAGGCTCTGCAAATACAAAACCATTAACACTAGTGGCTGAACATTAATGCACCTTCATGAACAACCATGTCTTGCACTGAATATACTTCACAGATGTTTCCAAGTGTTTATAAATCACAGCAAAAAAAGCTAAGTTCCACATTATATTTCCAATAAAGTCATTACTTTCATTATGGGAGCCCATTAGAGGGTGTGCACATGACAGTGACACAATTTCATCTTATCCGGAAGAAACAAAGTATTACTTCACAACACACTTCATTACTGATTAGCAATATACATTATTACAACCAAATAACTTTCTAAATACAATATACAGCTGATGTCCCCTTTTCTATGCACCTAGAGTTTACATAAAGGAACTTTGCTTAGAAACAAATTGTATCATTTGCATCAATTCTTACTTGGCACAACTTATACCACAGCACAAAAAACCTTTATACTTTGTGAGAATTCTTGCCTGTACAATCTTTGGCCTTTGAAGAAAGATCTCAGCAGGAAAATCTTGCATAATCACATCCTGAAGAAGCTCACATGTACTCCAAATTAAACTTTGGTTGTCACTTCTCAAAGAGCTAAAAATGCAGTTCATATTTAAACACATATTGAAACAAACAAAAAAACCCAACCAGTAGTCATTAGCTTGAGCAAGACTTTACACGAAAGTTATAATCACAACGCTGAAGAATCTAAAGAAAAAAAATGCTGTAATTCTATTGTCATACCGTTTTTAAACTTGAATTACTCCTTAGCTATGCTAATTCTGTATATAGTAAGGGACAAACTCAATTCTAGCTGTTATCAAACCACACATAAAATTAAGTTCCCAGAAAAGAAATAACTTTATTGATTCTGAATTTGAAATTATGCTAAGACTGGAAATTACCCATGAAGCTAGTAATTATTTCAGTGGTATACAGCAAGTAATCCTTACCAGTAAGGAGGTTTTTTTCATTACCAAGGTTCATGTGCAACTTAAAAGCGCTTGAATTACATATATGGGAAGTTACATAAAGGAAGAAATTCATTAGCTATTCTCCAATGTGTATTCTAACAAAAAATAAGAGCTTTTTGGATATTGTACTTCACCTTTTTTTTATTTTTACTGTTTCAGAAACGATTGAAAAAAAAAAAAAATCAAACGTCCAGTTTTAAGGATCTGTGTTCTTTTTCTAGACTCAAGCATAAAGGAAATTAAATATTAAAAAGGTTTTCCAGCTTCAGAGATCTTTTGAAAGGGAAAAAAACCAAAAACCTATTACAAGAAAGCTTACAGTTAGAGTAGACTTGTTAAATAGTCCAGTCCATGATACTGCATTGCTGGCTATGCTAGAAATCTATCACAGCTCTGTGTCAACTCATAAAGAATCCCAACTACAGAACTTTTCATTGGGCCACTTCAAACACTGTTTTTCTATTTGAAAAAAACAACAACAACAACAACAACAAAACAAATCACTGCAGAAAGATGATCTGAATGACTCAATGCCTGATAAGGCATTGTACCTAAATTTATTGGCCTAAACCTAGTTAAGCTACTACTGAAAGTATGGATTTCTCTGCCAAGCGGCCATAGGGGTAAAGTAAAGAATGACTTTATTCCAGCTTGTTCTAAAATTAACTGAATGCAATCTTTGAACCATTTGACAAGTTTAGAAGACATGAAGTGTCACGAACAGAAAAAAAAAGTACTCTGAATTTAACACAAATAATGGAGAACAACATTAAGAGAAAACCTGTCCTATTACAACTCATTTTTTATCGGCTCCACTCTTACCCAAGAAAATTAAAAACTGTAAGTAAACTGCAATGTTTCTATTACTGTACCTTTCATTTGATGAAAGAACATGTCTATCTGTTGAAGTCAGAGTGAGCCAAGGAAATGTGGAAAATTTCAAGCATTTCACTGAAAAAAAAGAGAATGGATATTTTGGAGTATATTTTATAGAAGTATTACACTATTTATTTCCATGGCAAAGTCAAAAACTTACGAACTATACACTATCTGCGATAGAAATACCTTTTACTAAATATAGCCTCACGCAAATGCAAGTGCATCTAAAGAGAGTTTTCAACAATACCAAAAAAATACTAAGGTCATCTCAAATCAAAATGAAATACATTTATTGAAGTAAGTTTTAGCAAATTGAAATCACAGCATTAGTGGACGAGTACTCAATCGCCCACATCATGCTTTCAATCAAATCGCAATTTTGTTCTGCTACAAACATTCTTTAGTAGTCTTTCTGGGCTACAAACACAGACCATACATATTGTAGAAAGTCTTTGCTTGTACCAATATAATTATTGTGCAACTCTAAAGACAGCTGATACACTGCTAAAAAAGTAATTGGGTGATTTACATACAGTAACTCTAAAGTCAAATTTTAAAATCTAGTTCTCAGCACCGTATTGTGTGTTAAATACGATACCCTCATGTGAACTGCTACTAGTATACTGGTACAGGCAAAGGCTTTCCAAAATAACATCGGTCTGTGTTTGTCAGCGAAACATTTCATATCATTTTACTGGCAATAAACAAAAGCATAACACTGGCTTTCATTTAGACACAAGGTAAAGATTTCTAAAGCACCTAATCTAGTTTTCAGAAAAGCAGAAAAGTACTTCAGACTTTTAAATTCTGCTGAAATCAAAAGGTACTTAAACAGTCACTTTTGCTTATGGAACACAGATCATCTGAAAAGCATTAGCAATTTAAAATTTTTTTTTTAAATTACAGCATATTTTAACACACTTCACATATTCCAAATAGTTATAGTAACTATTTACTAGAAAAGAGAAAGATCTATTAAGATGAATGTCATTTTTATAAGCATTATAATCGTAGTTTCTGTGATACTAGGTTTCACAGAATAACAACAGGAAGAACAATAGCCAATAATAGTATTTGTAATGGAATTTAATCTAAATTACAACTCTAAGCACTTTCTGTAATTAACATATTCTTATCTTATAACTACACATACCAACTGTTCTTTTGGGAGGTATTTCTAACTGTGGAAGATGACTTCTACCTGGACAAAAATAGCCAGTCAATAATTCCTCTTGAGGTAGAACTAAAACAAATAAAGGGTAAGTTTAAGAAATGTATACTAAAAAAAAAAAAAAAAAAACCAAAAAAACAAACCAATCAGAAGCAAAACTCAATTTATCTTCATGCTTTTCCTGAACTGCCTGCCTTTTGCCTTTGAGTTTTAACCTATTAATGAAACTGATTTCAAATAGTCTCAGATGATCAGAAAAGTGAAGTAAAAAGTGTGACATCTATTTTTTACAATCATATTCTGCAACTGTAAAGGTTTTTTTTTTCCATTTTCTTACACTACCTCGCATACCATTCAAGCAATAGTAAAAACATTTACCCAAAATGTATTGCCTGATGGAGAACTGGGAGCAAAAAAACGTTTTCCTTTAATCTACCTATCTACTAATAAAATTAGCTTTTTAAACTATTTAAAACCTTTTTCTACCAAAACTGCTGTCTTTTCAGGTCAGTTGAAAAGCTTTCCCCCCTGTATATAATATATATATTATCAAATACATGCAATTAATACACAAACTGTATAACACAATATATACAAGGTATGTATCATTAAAAGCAATCTCTCCAGAACACAGTATTTGGTTCAAAGGACAAACTAGATAATGCCCAGATTTTTAGTTTACATGTTTTCCCAGTAACTGAAGTTGAAAGAAAAATACAACACTCCTGTTACTAAGCACTGAGATTATTTAACCCACACATGTATACAATTTACAGCATAAACAGAAATTACGTACAATACTTAAATAGGGTAGCTTCAAAAAGGAAGAGTTTAAAGAGTGCATCTGTAAAAGATTATTATATTATTCCCCATTAAGAGGCAATCTTAGGTAAAAATCCAGCTAAACCCTTATGTGGACGAGGGTCAGAAATCAATCAACAGCCACCACATAGTTCTAGCAAACTAAAACTCCAAGCATTCGACAGGCTGCAGAACCCACAGGAAAATTACTTTTATCTGTGAGATGGCACAGTATGAGTGACAGAGCTGCGGTCATTACTACACCATGCAGTGCAACACAGTCTCTCTTCCACAAGAGCCAGGAGGATGAAGTAAGGACCTCCACGGTACTTAATTTTCTCCTCTATCCTCTGTGCTAAAATTTTTAAGGCAGACAAGGAGAACCACACAGGTTTAATCTTGGCTACATCTAAGAGGAACTGTAAATCAGTGTAACAGACAGAGAATAAGCTAGATAACAGACTAGCATTTCACACATATCTGAAGCGCTTCACACATCATATGAAATTTTAAACAAAGTTTACATATTTTCCTATGACAAATAGCCAAAACTAAGCAGACAGTGCAGACAACACTGTTGTAGTTTTAAAAATCATTCCACTAGGATCACTTATGCTTCCTTTAAGACTTTAAGATCTGAATTGCTCTCAGAGTTAAGGTTTACTATGCAAAGAAAAGCACCAAAGCATACTGGCTTAATTGCAGATTTATTCAAAGTTGCTACACTTGCTCCCATAAAGCAGCCTTTGGAAGTTCGTATCCTGTGTCACGCCCTTTTTACATTAGAGCAAACAGATATTACATACTGGAGAAATGGAGAGAGAAGGTCAGATTACAAACAACTAGAGGACTGCTCTTGTGCAGAGAATTCCATTACAGGCATGGCCCTATCTGATTTAGTTAGGATCACACTTTCTCTGGCAGAATCTGGTTACCACACACTTCATTGATGTCTCAGGAATAATTCACCCACTGTGCCTGAAAACCTCATCTTCTCATAGCCTAGAAGCTTTCCATTTACTTTATTTTTATTTTAAATAAATAACAATTCAAAATACATCATTTACCTGGTTGATCTACTGAAGGCTGAGACCGAGTTTGATAACATACTGATAAAGAACTAGAAGGAAGTCCAGAAGGAAGGAAGAACAGTCCATCCACAATCCCATCAATTACAGCCTGCAAGTTTGGATTCACATTGGGGCGAAGCTGAGAGAAGAATTCCACTGCACCAATTCCAATCATTTTCTGGGCGGCAGGTGGATGCTACATTAGGACAAATAACTGACAATGTTAGCCTAAAGAGTCTCAAGGTCTCTTGACCTTGAGGGAGCGGGAGGAAAGGAAGGAATTGTAATCAAAACTTAAGTTAGATTACACCTTTGTTTAGACCATCCACCAGTTTCAATGATGATGGGTTTTGCTTTTTTTTTCCTCTGCGTAGTTGCTGTTTAGCAATTAAAACATAAGAATATATTACGAGACCTCTGAAATTTCCACATTGTCTCAACTTTTCTAAAATAAATTGCACCATTGTTCAAATCTTCACTTTTCAGGAACAGTGAAAGTGCTTAGCTGCAAATCACGTCCCAAAGAAATTAAACACTAAATGAGAAACTGAAGAAGCAAAGGAACGAAAGCAGAGACCCAAAAAAGAATTATTTTTTTCTGCTATCCCTATGACCAACTGCAAGTCACTCGAGCCGTTTTCATTTCTGTCCGCATGCACACGGCTTTATTATTCACGTCTTTGGGAAAGACTCTAAAATCTCATTACATGGAGCTATGAAATCAAATCGTATCCAGTTTTATTTAGCCTTAGCATGCTAAAGACACAGAGTTTACGTATCAGTGAACGTTGGTATGACATACCTTGATCAAATTGTTCACAAAATTCAGCACTTCCTCTTTCATTGGTACGACTGGAAAATTGAACCACTCCAACAGATTACGGAAAAGCACTCTTTCATGGACCAGATCGGCATATGAAATCAAGTTATGATCCAATTTAAACAGAATAGTCTTCAGAGAGCGTTCTCTTATCTCTGCCAGTTCGTGACCTGCCCAAAAAGAAAAAAGGGGATTAAAAAAAAAAAACCAAAACAAAACAAAAAAACAAACAACACCCTTAAAATCACGTGACATAACTTAATTCTTATTTGGACAACCAGGATGCTGTCAAAGATCTGTGGAAAAAAAACAAAACACATAAGACAGCTTTTATGCTGTCAGTGTTATGCTTACCGAGAAGACAAATACCGCACTCGCCAGCAGCAAGCGAACCAGGTACGTTCGCCTGGTGTAAAAGCGCGGAATCCTAAAAAACACAGCGCTACAACGCGGTGCCAAACGCAAAACACGAGGGCGGCCTTCCCCCTGAAGCACACAACCCCCTCCCTGAAAACCTCCACCACAACACGCCGTGGCTACCGAAAGCCGCCTCAGCCCCGCAAACCGGACAAAAAAACCCGCCCAAGCCCGCGGAGCCGAACGGCACGCCGCGCCCGAAGGGGAAAGCCCTCGGCGTCTCCTCCCGAAGCATCGCCCTGCGCCACTGCCCCCTCCACCTCAGCCCCTCGCCGCCCGCCTGCAGGCAGCCAGGGCGCCCCCGGCCCGGCCAGCCCTCACCCAGCTTCCTGACGAGCGGCGACAACTCCATCGCCCCCCTCTCCCCGCCAGCAGCGTTCAACCG
>VZTL01068037.1:18650-52002 GCA_013400535.1 Scopus umbretta | reverse complement strand
CCATCTCCTCTTGTCCTATCGCTTCTACATGGCAGAAGAGGTCTTGATGTTCTCCTTTCAAAAATGCAGTTGCTTCCAGAAGTGTATGTTTCACTGTTTAGACTCACAGATGATGACTTTAGTATATTTTATACCTTTTACAAAACTGCTGTTGTTAAGGAACTGGTAGTTCCTGCATCACCTGATCCAGAAGTTTTTTCAGAAGAAATTATTTTTCAAACATGTACACAAAAACCTTAATTCCACCCTTGAATGTCTACTCTAAACTAAGTACAGTTAATATGCAACATTATGAGCCAATTAAATATACAACCCTTTTATTTTCACAGAAACACTTTTCACAGAAATGCTTAATGAATTTACACTACACAATTCTTACTGTCCTCCTGCTGATATTAGAAGTCCTGAGCTACATGAAGAATTGTCCTTTCATATTATCTACTTGCATATTTACATATTAAACCTTTTTTGCAGGTACAGGCATGATTAGAACACATAAATCTCTGGTTTTGCATATGCAAGTATACTGTGTGCAAATGCTAGCATTCACAAATGATTACAAGTGCCACTTTGAAATCTAGTTTAAGTATTTGGTTCTTTGTTATGATACATATTGGCAAACCAGACCAATAGTTGTCATTCCATCAATGTCATAACAAAAATGTATAGTATTAGTAATGTGAGATATAATTTCTTAGAAGTAGATTTTCAGTGGGATTTTTGCAGCAACAAGTGACCAATGCTAATCATAAGTCTTATTCTCTGCTTCACAGCAGAACTGTATTCCATTTTGGTAGGACACTTTACAGGCAAAAAGAGAAGTTTTGTAAACATCTACATTCACCATTACTAAAAATAAAATGTATACACTAACAAAACACTTGTTTGAGAAGCATATTGTTACAGGAAGCACTTCAGTAGGACTCCAGCCGTGTCTTCTTTTGAAATTTTATGAGATATCTTCCTTTGAAAGTATTTCAGACAAATTTGTTATGGAGGAAGAAGTATTCATAATACCAAACAACAAACTTTCCATAAAGTTCAAATAGCTGAGTTTTTTGAAAAAATAGAGCAGGTACCTTCCATGTGATATGAGAGTCACTGAATTTTTTGGATGATGTTGTAAATGCAATCAAAGCATGTTTAGTTTCATTTTGGTTTGTTAGAACTACAAAAGAAGAAGGAAGAAACAGCAATTTGCAAGGAGATGGAAAACAAGGCAATATAAATAGAAAAAATAGTTACACTTAATGAGATTTATTTTCATTGGAACTGCTGCTAGGTTTCACTTTCAAACTACAGAGTTATCTACTTTCATTTGATTAGAGACAATGCTATGCAATCTGTCTGAGTTGCTTTGATTCTCCCACCAAATAAAAGAATAAGTGCGTCACACTTAAAGGGAGAAAACATTCAATTTAAGGAAATGAAAGAACAAAGAAAGAACCTAGTTACTTTAAATACAAACATGAAGACAATTACATTAAAGATAGTAAATCACAGTCTGGCAAGGATGCTGGTGGAGAAATTCTGTCCTGACACAAACCCACAAGGAATTACTAAAATTCACAGGATTACTTCGGAAGAGCATAGTTGTGGTTTTGTTTGTACTAAACTCTCTATCTCAATAGATTATTTTTTTTCTTTTTAGTAGTTGCTTCTAAACTTTCCCTTTATTGTAGTTTTCCATCATCATCCTTCAGTCTCCCAGTGACTAATGACTTTTCCATCTCTCCCTGTGCTGCAGCAGTGCTTGCCACCTTTTTTCCTTCAAACTGTTTAACATAATTAAGGAATATAACTTATCAAAGCAATTATTCCCAAATGGAATAGTTTGACATTTGCTGCTTCTACTTCATGTCTCTCTGTCTTGAATTCTCAAAAGCTTGATTTCTCCAGCTGAAAACTGATATTAATAAGATTTTGCCTCTTCCTAGAAGCCTTGCCTTGTGTGTCTTCAGCTACAGCACTACTACTAACTATGGCAACATAGTTAGTTGCATCATATCATCCATATGTTGCATCATGTTATTACATCCTTACACATGCATTCCTTCACCACCTAATTATTGCCTATCTCTTAGAAGAACTTTCACCTCCAATTCAAAAGTCATACATATTACATATCATAAAAGAATAACTGTTTTTATACTACAGAGTTACATTGCTTTAAATATCGTAGTAAACAATGACAAAATATAAAGTACCCCCAGAGAGCTGGTCAGAATAGGCAGCATGTTCCCACTGGACTTCATGATTCAACACAACTGCACATTCAGCCCAAATGAGGAAGTCAATTCTCTATCTGAAAAGATTGCCAGGGTACACCATTAATCTTACCACGTATCTTAAGTTATACACAGAAGTAAAGTTGAAGAGCTTACTAAGGGCTTCAGAACAGTGTTCAAAATACCAACTATTAATTACAATTGGTGTTTTCCCTGTGTGAAGACTACAAAATGTGACTTAAAACCATATCAAGTTATCAAGGGTTCAGCCTTGGAGGATAAAAGTCTGGCTCTAGACTACAGAAGCAGAGCCTTCAGGAACGGTCCCTAGCAAACAATGTGGCCACAAATTTGGAACATAGCTAACAGAATCTGGTGGTAATTCCATGCAAGCTGCATCTGAGGATCTCTGTCTCAAAGCATACCACTTCTAACTGGGATTGCATGGTATGTGGCACTGCTATTGACTCTGCACTTTTTGCATGTCCAAGTTCCCTCCCAGAAAGCATAGGAATCACTTTGTGAAGCAGAATGGAGGGTAACTAGGAAAGAAAAGTTCTTTTCACAAATACATTATGTTGCTAGTAGCAATGATGCTGCAACTATGACAGCCTGTGCATATAAATGATTTAAGTTGTATAGGGGTAGTTAACATTTTTACTAGACGAAACAATATATTTGGTAGTTGCTTTACTTGAGGCCTAAATAAGAGGTTATAGCCCAGAAAGTCCACCTGTCATTTCACTTAAGTCATTTGTCTAGCAAAAGGTATTACTTCTTCAGGTAAGCCTTGACTTTGTGTTCTCTTATTTGCTGTTTCCAACTGTTGTAAATTAACGGAGTTCACATGTTAAGTGTGCGGTTAATTTAATGCACTAAAAGATAGGTTGTTGACTTAATCTTTTATGTCACTTTTGAATACATTCTTTTTTACTGTACCTTTTGCTTTTTTAATACTTCTAATACTTGAATACTTCAAGCTCTTTCCTTGGCTAACAAAGTAAGCTACTGTCAGCGGTAACATGTTAATTCAAGTAAATGTTTTAACAGGATTCCCAAGCCCTAATAACCATTACTTCCTGCATTCATAACAAAAACAGTGTGAGATGGCTATGTTCTCACATATCAAACAAAACTTCAGGCCAGCCCAGTTCGATGATACGCCATCGTACAATTTGATATAGCACTAGCGATTTTCTAAGTCTTTCTCAATTATCCACATAGCTGTTTAGGACGTACCAGGCTAAATGCTAATCAGCTCTACTAAAGTGTCTGATTTAAACCACTTGTTCCACGTTTTGAGATAACCTTGGTAAGCTTACAATAAGAGGTTGAGCGATACAAAGTATTTTTTTAAGCAGTTTGCTAAACCTTAACGTGTTTCTTCACAACAACATATGGTATAGTCATTATTTAAAGGCAGGTTCTCGGCAGTACACATCTTTCACTACAGGGATTGAAACTGGGGACCCATCTGCTCATATCTATTAAATTCTCAATACAATTTCAAACATTTGCTGAACTGATGACACTTTCAAATATGGTAGGGTTTTTATAACATAGGTGAATAACAGGAACATGATTTCACTTTAACCAAAATCATCTTAAATTGTTGTCAGAGAAAAGAAAAAAGGGAATAAACAGCTGCAGTACTGAATCACGTTAAACACAATGACAGGGCTGTGTAATACAGGCTCCGTGTTATAAAGCTTTCTTTTTTTTCCTTTAAACTAAGGAATGTGCAAATGGTAATCACACTAGCTCAACAGAAAAGCACTTTACAGCACACCCAAAATGTGGAGGTGATCTCTTTTATTGGGGCAACTAGAAATATAAAGAAGTCTTTGAGAAATTTTATTTTAATTTGTTTTATCAGAGCTTGTGAGCAGTAAAAAAGAAAATCAAAGCGTTGCCCTGTGTGGTGCCTCTTGGTAAAATAATCAGCTTTGAAGTTATTCTTTGGATAACACAAGACACTGGGTTAAGTAATGGGCACCTCCTTAGGATTTACTCCCATTTGACACGGCACTGCCAAACATATGTAAATTTTATACCAAACTAAATGTGAAAACATGTATTATACTAAACAACCCTATAAACACTATGATTGTTCCCTAAATAACCACGCAGCTGAGGAAAAGACAGAGGAAAACACAGGAGAGTAAAATTGAGGAAAATCTAGGGGGAAAAAATAACAAAATTAAAACTGAACCATTCATCCATCAATATTCTTACACTGGCCACTCCCCAGCTGAAGTAATATATCACAGTTCAACAAGTCATCAGCTATGACAACTTAGACAACAAAGGAACTGTACCTATATACAGAACAGATGAAATCAGATTTGTCCTTAATTGGGTAACCATCCTATTCTGACAATTATGGTTTTTTTAAAGAAACACATCCCAATTTGCGGTAACTAAAATGCTAACTGTGACTGCAAATCTCTTCATCTTTTAACTTATATGTTTTTTTTCTGTTAATTCACTAATTTTATTGTCTAACATGAGGAAGAAAAATTAAAAATAGAGGGGGAAAAGAAGTAGAAACAAACAGAAAAAAAAGATAAACAGTAAAATGAGAAAAAATAGAGAGCTCCTCACAGCAGCAGTATCTTGAGTACAGGATTACAAACATACATACAACCACAGACTTTTCTACAGAATTTTTAAACTGAGTATATGCTACCTTGTACCATAGCTTTCCATAGCAAGTTGCAATAAAACCCTGCAGATACTGGAATGGCATCCTGATAAAAGCTAAGGCCTTGCCTAAACTTGTTCATACAAAAAAGATAGATGTTCGAAGTAGAACAACTACTTAAAAAATTCCAAAAATCCAAACCCTCTACTTATGGGCATTCTTACTCTAGAATAAAACCAATCAAGAGTGACAGGAGCAAGAAAGTCCTAGGAAATTGTTTTAATACAGTTAATAGTTTGTCTCCTGTACGTGTGAACCTTCTGAAAAAAAGATCACAGCTCCTCCTACACTGTTCAGATAGCTCAATGAACACTACATATTTTTGTTCATTGTTCATTGGAAAGCACAGAACATTTGCACAAGGTGTGACTTTTTGATGCTGGCATGGTCATTATAGTTTCCTCCCGGTACTTCCATACAACCTCATCATTGATATTGGCACACTGTAGATTTTGCCTAACATATATTTATTACCAGTTGACTCTATTTTATCATCAGAATATACTTACTGGCTGATCATATTAAATTAATTGAAAAATTCTGTCTCTTGATAGCAAATATATAGGAAAAAATATATTGAAAATTATTATTTACATTTCGGATAATATTTTGCCACTGGAATATGGTATAGTAGTTCAAATACACTGTGGCTTTCCAGTAAAGTAATCTCAGGCAAGACAGCATGAAATTCCTCAAATTAATCTAGGTGATTTTTAAATGCGGTGTAGGAATCATATCGTGCCAAAATGAAGGCAAGCAAAAGAGAGAGTCAATAAAGAAAAAAATCTAGGTGTCAAATCATATTTGCAGAATCTATGGAAACCTCATCAAAGTGAACGACATTTGTATCAAAGGCATTTTTTGTGATGTCCAAGTCAAATCGAGTAAATGTGCTTGGAAATCTATGTCTGGTCAAAACTAAATAGCTCAGTGTGGGTCTGTAAAAGTCAGACTAACAATTGACTAACTCAGTCTTCAAATCAGGTCCTCCAGCTGACATTCCAGAGCTTAAAATACATAACAGGATGATCAGAGGAGGTTTGTAAAAGGTAGAGAATTTCAGAATTGAACATAGGCTCCTAGTTTTGAATGTCGTCTCTAGACATCAAAGAAAAAAACTACTGATGCATAAAAATATACAGCGGTAAGTGTCACACCTAATCTACTGCAATAACTTTTAATTCATTTTGATAGTGGATGGGATTATCAGGCTGGAGCAGGTCACTGAAGAATCATTTTGTACAATAAAGATCATACCACAGCAGTAAAAATTTTAGGATACTTTCAGTCCTCAGCCACAGACCCTTCATCTTTTGACAACATTCAGCTTGTTGAGTGAAGATTTTAATGAAAACCGTATTTCAGAACTTCCTTCCTTTGCGAGTATATGTCCTCACCTTAACCTTATTTTAACATTGTTTTTCGTGTGGGCGTTTATTGTATTGTAGAGTATGGCAAATCTGATAAGAGAAAAGCAAAGACTGAGCCCAGTCTTATTGTATCAGAACAGCTGAAATAATCACATATCCTGGAAAACCTGGGAATTTCTGATCCTACTTTCAGACATAGAATGGATACACAGTTTTTGATTATAGAAAATTCTCTTGCAGTCAAACACAAAGCTACATCAGTCGTATTCTCTGATGAACAATCAACATGGTTCATTTCCTGGGTTTTGGGAGAAAAACTGTTTCTTGCACAACCTAGTGAACTGAGAATAATAGGAATGAGATGCTTGACGACAGCAGCAACATAGACTCTAAAAAACACCCCAGAAGACTGCACTTTCGAATTAAAGTATGAATGTCACAGGGACAGCACATAGGATGTTTGATCCCAAAAGATTTGCTTCTTTCAGTGCCCTATGAGCTACAGTTGCAACTGTCACAACCACCCCATGCCCTGGATAGTTAATTCTCCCCAGACATTCTAACTTGTTTCTAAAAAGAGCACAACAGTTATTAAAAGACAGCAGCAAAAACCCAGTAATTTACATTCTGGTTTCCAAAGGAAATGGAATTGTTTCCTTTATCTACATTTTATTTTATTATAGCTTCTTTTCATGCCTCGTGATGCAAAAAAGTGTAATTGTCTGGGCTTGTTAACCTAATAGGACAGAATTTTTCAGATATAATGGAAATATTATTCCCAGTTCTGCGGGTATTTTTTGCAAAGAGAGTTTCCTAATCTCTGCTCTCACCATAAATCATCAACCAATTATGTAACTGAGAAAAGATCCATGCTGCTTCCACCTGAGTCTGTTAGTATCATTCCTGAAATTCAGAAGTGGTTGGTTGCTGCAGAACAGTGGCCTTCACACAACAGGACAGTATGACAGCATATCCCTGTTCTTGGAGGGTATATTCAAACCTTACCATCTCATCAGTCTCATGTACAATAATGACTGTCCAATTAATTTGAATATATATCAAGCACATTCATCCTACTAGCTGGATTCCTATACATACCTAGAGGAAAACCAAAGAAGACTGAACAACTTCGTGTGAGCACAGCTCCAGACAGCATGCACCATAGAGATTGTTCACTGTAGAAAAATAATTCAAACTCATAATGGATGCATTTGTCTGTAGGGACTTACAGCTCTTCTAGAGTTCTTACGATGACCAATCATATTGACATATATTTTCTTTAACCTTTACATTTAAAAAAATAATCCTATCATCAACAGATTATGGTTTGAAAGAGATTCCCTTGACAGGCAATGCTTTTCAAAAATATTCATAATATACTTCCCTGTGCTTCTGATAACTGTCAAAAATTGGCTTTATATCAGATGGAATATTGGTCTGATTTAATACAGCATTTCCTGTTTGGATATTTAACTAATTCCAGTATTTTCTCCAGGGCTTGAGTTTTCACTAAGAAAGCATACTGCAATAGCCTCCAGTGAAGGCTGTTTCAGTGCTCATTTCCTGAATCTGATCTTGACTTCTGAGAGAATTAACCATTTAGTTCAGTGAGCTGCTAACTCCTAAAGTGGTCAAGGCGTCTGCCTTCACAACTATTTACTTTGCAGCTCTGACAGTAGAATTGAAATCATTTTGAAATCATTTGAAAGCTCGTTCCATAAGAGCAAGGACTCCAAATTTCCAAACCATTAATCACCAAAATTACTGATAAATATTTCTGCATGTAAAAAAGAATATTCCATATCTATAAATGGGGGCGGGGGGGGGAAGAGAGACTTGGACAACAAACAATCAATTTAAGCTCCTTTGGAAACTGCAAGGCTTCTTAGGACTCAGCTCATTAATTTTCCCTTGGAGATATGCAATGGAAACTCAGTGAGAGTTAAACACTTGACTCCCTTAGGTTCTTTAAAACCCCAGATGAAGTGATATTTAGCTAATTCCCACACTAATAGAAATTAGTCATTTGGCACGACGACGCAATCTAATTGTTGGTCACTATAATAGACTGAGTCGCCAGCGCAGCATTTAATGACGTCATTCTAGGAGCTCACACGTCCTGTCCTGCTGGGCTAACAGCAGCTGAGTTTACTGGCCTGAAAGGCCGGTCACCCGGAGCGCGGTACAAGGGAAGCAGTCGCGCTGGAGGATGCCTCTCATGACCTGCAGTAAGGTTGTGTATGCGCATTCAGCTCTCCACAAGCACTTCTTGCTTTTCAGAAGCACGCGCATTCTACACGTTAGAAGTAATATATTCTTTGGTTCTGACCATCCTCACACGCTCTGTAAAAGCGGTGAAATTAGAGCCCTCTCCGACACGTATGAAACGTAACTAGACGTCTCCGGAGAGATTTACTCTTGAACAGCAAGAGTTTTTCTCCCCTCTCCTAGTTAGTTTTCCCTCTTTCATTCTTAGCATCCTCGCTTTGCTGCCAGAAATGTCCAAGCTGGTGAGCTCACTCCCCCCCCCTTCCTTTCTTCCTTTCTCTCCTTCCCTCTGCCCGCCGGTGGGTTTCCATGGGCTCCTGCAGCGACTCGAGCGGACAGCATTCCGTTGCCAGGCAGCTCCCTGAAAGGAAGCACATGCTGCTGCTGCTCAGACAGAGCCTGCCCGTCTGCTCCAGTGATGCTGTGGCCTAATTTCTCCCTCCGTTGTGTTAGACACAAAAGGGAACATCTCCAGAGTAGAGGGTTAGGGAGTACCGAATTATCTGCACTTTTTTGGTTGTTTGTTTTCTCCCCCGCTCTCCTGATCGGGTGCATCCCCTTCCATCTCAGGGCCCCCAGAAGTCATGCATGTCTAATCTGCATGCATGCGTTTGGGACTGTTCACTGGGCTTTGTAGAATACTGACAATTTTCTGTTAGCTTTTGGCTGAGTTCATAGTACTTACGGAGATCCGTTAAGCTCTCCCATAGCTCTCCCATAAGGGCAGTTTTGCATGTAAATTCTCAAGGCCATTCATCTTTTCCTACCTGACTCTTTATTGCCTGGGTGTTTTTTTTTTTTTTAAAGGCCTCTTTAGGAATGCAAGCATAGCCTTTCTTATTTTCTCTCCTTTCACTGTGCTTTCCAGAGAACAAAGAACAGCAAACTAAGAAATTCCTTTGGTTTTTCCACAGCCTGAAGAAAGATCACTGCTTTATCCATGGATTTAGTTTTGGACTGCCTAATCTTCTCAAAAGGCAGGCCTATACAGATTAGATTTTGTGGTTTGAACTCAGCTTTTCAATCACAATCCTTCACTGTCTATTACAGACAGTATTATCATTAGGTGAAAAACAGCGGTCAGAATAAGAAGCAAGTTTCCTAACATTATTGCCAGCTTTCTTAAATTTATTAAAAACATGCTAGTTTTTAGTACAAAAGTCGCTTATGTTAGTTGCTTTTTGTCAGTTCTGGTACCAACTCAGCAGCTCACTCAACCTGCAAGCAAATATGAACCTTGGCAAGAAGCTGCTCTCTGTTCAGCCTGACAGAGTCTAATATTGCTCTGGTGCTCTGAGTATTCCTCCGACCCTTCTCTTACTTCTTGACCAAGCCTGAAGTCCCAGTCCTAATCTACAAATCCCTAATTTGGTTAGTGCGCATCTACTTTAAGGGCAGCCAAGTATCTTCATCCACTGATCCCCAGAGTCAGCACTACACTACAAATTTACGCCAGCATAGCTATGTCAACACAAAGTGTGAAAAATGTATAACCTCCAGCTGATGCTGCCGTACCAGTAAATGCCTTGTTCAGCCTCGTTTATGCCATGAGGGCAGCACATTTGTCAGCTTTGCTTGTGCCTTCAGAAATGTGCTGTAATTAAACAAGCAAAAACCGCAATGGCATGGAAAAACATGGAAATTGCAGATGCCCTGTAAGAGATAAGACCAGGTCCAGTGTCTGTGGACACATTACAAGAAAGGCTCTGCGAGACGCAGAGATCCAATAGCTCTGTAGCAGAAAGGTCCCAGCCCAAATGTTCCAGTTCTTCCCAATGCACAGTACTTATGAGATCGCAGCCACTTTTCGTTCCAGTGCACTTTATGCACGTAGTGCTGTGGATAAGATTCTGCCTATCTTTTGCTTATCTCCTACACAAAGGATCAGAACTGTTCAACTGTGTGGTAGCCACAGTTCTGCAACACTAAATGCAAATGGAGCAGCAAAGTCTCATCCTTCTGGAGCAAAAGGATATTTCAGTCCCCGAGAGTTTCACGTGCTGGGCAATCACCACATTATTTACAAAATGTTTTGAGGCCTTCTGGAAAGAAAGCTGCTATATACAGGCAGAACAATAGTTAGTACTTGCATGAGTCACATGCATGCAACTTTCAGTATTATAAAACTCCTCAAACATCCTTCCTCCCTAAACACACTTGGTATAAGATGAAACATGGGACTTTTTTCCCTCAAAAACACAACCTAACAGTGCTAAAGAAACAATGAAATGTCTTAACATTACATTAAAAATTCACACTCCCATTTGAAGTCAATCAAAAAGGGGAAATAAGGCCCCAGAACTGCTTATGGCCATGGCAAAGCTAATGCAAAAAAAATAATTAGGTGATCCCTTGCCAAACAGGTAAAGAACTGAAGAATAACAGCACAATCCAATTTGCCATATGGATAAGAATTTCTTACTCACTGTCCAGAGGCACTCTATGTGCTTCTCTACGTATTTTCAGATCGTGCATCAATTCAAGATGATACTACAGTTTGGCCCACAGCCAGAAAATGGCGAGTGAAATAATGTTCCAGTACTTGCGCTGTGAACACACAGCTGGCTTCAAAGGGAAATGGACTAATCCTACTTCATTTCCCTTCTTCGGTATGTGTTTAAAGAGCTTTGGTGCGCTGAAGGAAATCAACCAGAATTCATTAGTTCCCTTCTGATTCAGCTCATTGCTGTTGGAAAGGGAAACAGGTCGGGATCACAGGATCCTACTCAATTTCCTTTTGAAGCAGACCTTAAGCCAATTCTGCTCTCAGTTGTAGGCACACAGATCTTCACTAATGATGCATATATTTAAATGCAATACCTCTCCAAGCTGGCTAAAACATATAAAGACTATGAAGGGGGGAAGAAATAATAAATTATATTTTTTAAAAAAAGATAATCTATTTGACTTCGTACCATTGAGAACTTTTGCCTGAGAGCATTCCTGAGAAACATACTCAGAAAATCAAGATAAGAACTTCAAAAGAGACACAAGAGAAAAGAGAAGGGGACAAACCTAACTGAGACTAGGAAAAGATCACAATGAAGGAAAAAAGAATAATAATTTTATAAATATATCATATACATTTTTTGCTATTCAGTGGAAAATTACAGCAAAGCACTGATTGTAATAGCTAAAGTAAATCCTAGGGATCATTTTGGTCTTGTTTAGAGGTGGTTTTGGAAATGGACACATGAAGCTTAATCACTTACTCTGGACAGAAAGGTTTTCTTCCCGTTCGTACCCAGATCTCTCCACTTTTCCCTTCAGAGCTCATGTCATATTTTTATGAGCCTTCTCAAGGCTACTGGAAGCAATAGGATTTCAAATAATTCCAGGCTAAATCTTGTTCAGTTTAAGATTACTGCTTTTGAGCTCCTCAGACACCTGAGCCAGAACCAACACTCTTCCAAAGCAAACCTACAACTAACCACCTAAGCAGAAAGTGGCTTGTGACAGACAAAGCAGAACAGAAGAAAGCTACAGGGTTCATGATGGGACCATGGCTTCACTTGACTCAAATAAGCACAGCATGTAAGAATCACTTTTTGTAACTGTAGTGAAGACAGAGAAGTATTTCTGCTGTAATGAAGTGTCTCTTAAGCTTGAACTGTGATACTTTAAGTGGTGAACAGCCTTATGAATTTGGTTTCCCTACTAATTACAAATCCATGAGCTTGAAGCAGTATATTGCACAGAAAAGGTATCCTGGAGTTGGAATCAACCAAAAAGCCTTTAAAATAGCAACACTGTGTCTGAGAAGAGACGGGTGATTCCAAAAACCATTCGAAGGTTTTAGAAGGTTTTATTGTCTGAAGTTGTAGAGGTGTCTGAGGAGCTCTATGCGACAATTTAAAAGTTTGATTCCTTACCAGTTAGCTGCAGAAATATAGTACAGATACAGTTTATATCCTGCACGAATGGCTTCTCAGCACAGGAAAATGAAGGACAATTAGAGAGCATGTAATGGCTCACTGACTCTGTAGAACACTGTACCACCTACAGAGCGAGTTAAAACGAGATTATTTTCTTTTGCTATTCTATGTCAACCTCAGTTTACAGCTTTAACTTTTATCACTAGACCACAATTTAAAATGTTATTCAACCTACTCTAGAAAAAGTTATACCATGTTTATAGCTTACAAAGGCTGAGAGCTTCACATAGAAGTGCTGGGACAGGCACAGCAAGAACACAGATAATCTGTTCTCTTTGTATGTACAACTTATTTTCTCACTCCAAAGACAAAGGCTGAATGTCCCATCCCTCTTTAGTTGTAGTGAATGAATATTGTACAGGAAGAAATCAGTCACCACTCGTAGATAACATCACAAACAAACAAACACATGAAACAAAGGCATTTCACAGCTCAAACATTCAAAGTCAAAACTAGTATATTAGGCATTTTTCTCATTTTTGTTGTTTAATGTACTTCAGTTTCAAAGTACAAGACAGATGATACAAAGTGAATCTAGCTCAATCAGCTCAGCAAGCTGATGAGCAAGCTCATTTTTTTAATCCCTTCTTGTTTGCTGCATTCATGTCTCTGTTATTCTTGTTTGCTGTACTGACTACACAGAAGGTTTTCCTTTTGTATTCCCTTTGCAAAATCTGCATTCTCCTTATTCCTACCTGCTCAGTTTTGCTGTCTCTCATAAAGAACCACTTCCTTTTGTTCATGGTGTGCATACGTATGACTTAAACATCACTTGATGTCACCTCAGAATTCAAATTTCCCTCCTATTTGAGATAAATTATTCTGGATAAAACTATTCTAAATGTATCCAAGCCCTTAACAGGTATGAGAATTTTGGTTTTACTGTCAGAAACATTTCAGTATGCAAAATATATTCCAGCAAAACCTTCTCTTGATTCGTAATGTAAAGAGCCATAGGTTGCTTTTCTGAAAATAAGAATGAAGTGCAAGATGAGAAATGTAGTTCAATAACCTAACCAGCCATGGAGATAGAGATACTATTTACAAATGGGAGTTAGTGTATGGAAGGAGGATTGGGCTCTTGAAGACATAACAGGAAAAGAAAAAATCCTTTGATTTACTTCAGGGATGTCTCTTAGATTTCAAATGGGAGGCAGCAAAATACTGAGGGAGAGAGATTTGGTACTATGGCAAGAGGTAGAATGTAGTGACAGAGGAACGCCTGCCCCTACTGCCATTCTTTGACAGGTACCAAATGACCATGTTTGTCTGCAAGCAAGACTTAATACACTGTGGAGACCGACAGGGTGCCCAGTGGAGGAACGAGAGGGAAATGAGAGCGATCAGGGAGCCAGCAAATATCAGCTCCTCCCACTATGCACGGTACACAGGGCAAACGCCTGTGCAGTCTACCCTGGACAACAAAGGCTCTGCAAGTTGTTTGAGCAAGTCATCCTTCTACACACATCCTTCTATGCACAATTAGGAAAGGAGGGACAGGGATCGTGGATGCCACATAACATTACAGTGACCTTGGTAATAGGTACTCTGAAAATACATGATGATTGCGTCAAATCACAGACACAGATATACCACCTGCATTCATCAACTGTACCTCCTAGTCCCAACACCCTTTTTAGACATCACAAACTCAGAAGAGTTAGATTTGGTATCTACAAACTTACTCTCACTAACAGGTTTAACACATGGCTTGTCAGTATTATCCCATCTCCTTGATTCTGCAACTATAAAATATCACAAACCACTAGCAATTCAACATTCCTTCTAAACAGTATGGCTTCCTAAGCATGAGGTTCAGAATTTTGACATTACATAAAAACCCCACATATTTCTCAATTCATTGATAAATGTGCTTGCTCTAGTAATTGTGCCCAAACCAAGAAAAATGAGAGGATCTCTTCTAGCGGAAAGCCCAGTAGCTAAACTCTAAGTGAAAAAAGGCTGTATTAAAATCTTCCTCTTCTGTTCAACCTTGCATTAAGCAGCTGTCTATTTACCAGGGATTTAGGAAGACTACAAATAGAACCCAGCCTATTATTATGCATTAAAAAGTGAGCTTTCTGTATGAGAATGTCCTCACTTGCTTCACTGTACTAGTTCAAAATATGTGATGTGCAGCTACTGAGAAATGTGGAGAAATCAATCCACTACAACTATTAGAAATGTGCTTAACACTAACCAGTCCAGCTGGCTTCTTTGCTTTCTCAACAGCCTTCATAGCTTCCTCAAGTTGTTTTCTAAGGTCTTCCTTTGGCTCGTCATGTTTACAGCACTATGAGAGGAAAAAGCAAAGCAATTGTAAAGCCTGTTAAGAACTAATTCATGTGCTATTAAAGGTGACCTTCCCACTTCCAGTTCTATTTGTTCTTCTTCCTCTCCAAAGTGGATCCAATCTTTCAATTTAAAATCTGAGCCCTCTTCAACAGTCAGGTCTCTGAGAAAAGCATTCAAAGCTGAGTCCTGAGATGTCCTGGCCCTTTGAAAAGCTTAGAGCCACATTCCAAGAAAGTGACAAAGGATCACTCCATAGCAGGTTAAAATCCACCAGTATATTAGAATACAGCTCAACCCTAAGCAGCCTTCATGCTGGATAAAGGAACTGTTAGTCACAGCAGTGCAGTAAGCAGAGTGGCAGTCTCTAAATGCAGAAAACCCAAGCTGCACATCTTTTCAGAATGATTCACGCTGTAGACAAACATGCCTTTGCAAACAGCTGTACCGTATAAGCTACTGCCCACTGGCTCTTCCTCAGTTGTCCATCATACTGCACTTCAGTGGAAATCGCTAAGCCCTATCTATGCTGTCTGTTCACGGGAGCATTTCCCACTGTTTTTCAAGTAAGGTCAGCCAAGTTAGATCAAACAAACAGCAGAGCTTCGCTAACCTGGATGGCTTGGTCTGAAATGAACAGGGGTGCATTCATACGAGTAGTTCAGTCTGAGGGTGTGGCTTCACATTGAGTTTAATTCCATGTAAATGCAGGTTACCACAGAAATTAACCTTTAGGAGAGTACTGTGGACAGCCAGTCTCTACTAGCTCACTGGTAGAAAAGACTATTGTCCCTGACTTGCTGTTAGATATTCATTAGTGAAAATTGCAGATCCTCAGATTCTTCATCCACACGATCTTCTCTAATTTTTTTTTCTGTAGCTTGATCCTTCAGGTGACAAACCCTTGCACCCAGTTCTTGAACCTAATGCTCAGCTTTGCTAACTCCTCCTCCTCAAGGAAGGCAGCTGAGGTTTTGATTTTGTGCTAGTGTCTGTCTCAAGTTGACAACCAAAAAAAAAAAAAGGGCACCCCAGTCTTTATTATCTGAGTAACTACAAAGAAGGCAAAACCACTGCAAACCTAGATAACTGATACAGCAAATTGAAATATATATATTTTAAGTATATTTCACAAGGTGTAATTTAGTGTCTTTCATATCTTATTTTCCAGTTAGACGGGTTCAAGTCTACAGATCATGGAATCTGGAACGTAACTACAAAAATATGAAAAACTAACAGAGAGACCTTAACAGTCACATAGTTAAATCATACGCAGCAGCCAAGCAAACTGAACAGGAATGTCCTCAACAATCAAAAAAAAGGAGTAATCTATCAAGATCTGAGAAACAGAACCTTCAGCCAAAAAAAACCCAGCCCCTGCTGTTAGGTAATGTATTTAGTCATTCTGAATGAAGGACAGTTAAAATAAAAACCTGTTATAATGTAGATTTGCATTTTCGTTTGTGAAAAGGAGATGGGATACGCCAGGTTAGTCACCCTGTTTATCTGTTTCTCTGGTACTGCCTGTAAACCATGTACTCATTGTTTTAGGTCTACAGGCCTACAAGTTTTGCTCAACAGACAAGAGGAGAGGGGAAGTACAGCAGTGAAAAGTAGCTGTGGTTTGCACGGTGTGCAGGTCATACGGGTGTCCCCAGAACGGTGCTAGGCTGTAGGTGTGCGTGTCATTTAATCACACTAGTTGCTCAGAGTTGAAAATTGGCATTGCGTTCTTCCTGCTCCCTCTAGAAGAAACTAACAAAACACATTTCTAGAACTCAGGATTGCATCACATAAAAACATGACGTGTTAAGTTTGCAAAGTGGGGTGTTCAAGATGAAGGCCCAGATCTTACAGAGACGTGATAAACTTGGCGCTACATATAATCCTACCACCTGAAAATTACAGGAATGGAAATTTCTAGGTATTTAGACTGTTCTGAAAATTTCATTTCTATTCTGTAGCAACTAAGTAACTTCAACCCAAAATGCTACATTTATCAACCTGTTCTGATCAAATTTAAGATTTATACTATTTCTTACTGACATGTGGAGCCATCCATAAAAGACCACCAGTACAGACATTTAAATGATAAAAGAATGTTTTCATCTTTTCCCCAACGTGAAAACGACCATCCTTCTTTTGTCCAAAACTCAGGAAAAACGCTTATAAAGTGAGAAATAAATACAAGCAAAGAAAAAACCTTCCCAAATGAAAAGTTAAAAATTAAAAGAAATTTAGAAGAAAGAGTACAACCTTTATAACAGAATTTGCTGAATATCTTTGTCAAAATCCCCTACCAAATAACATTTGATTTTTCTTAAGATGGCAAAGGCAAAGCCTGAAATCATAGCTAATTCAAATCGCACCACTCTAGTGAGATGGAATTATCTCAGTTTACAGAGAGAGGTTTGATCCTAAAAGCGTTTGCCTGAAGCTCTCTGGTAGAGAAAAGCTTGAGCTATAATGACAGAGTGTGCAGAATGACCCATATTACCTTTTGGCTAAGTACTACTTTTAGCAAGCTTTAGTAGTTTATCATCACTATATGGTAATGATGACTTTTCTCAGACACAAAGAATTATGGTTTTTATCAATGGTTCATGCCAAATCCAAGCCCTTAAAAGAAATCAGCCCAAAGCAGGTGCACAGAGCTGTCAGACCTTGAAATTTGTTTTGAAACCAACCACCTGTTAGTGTAATTGTGTAGCTGTTTTTCCTGGCTTATGGGATTTTAGTTCAGCTGTTGTTCTCATGCTAACGCTTATTTCCTCTAGGAATCAGTCTGTCCATTTAGACTAACCTACAAATTTCTGTGTGACGATCTTCACAATCTGATTCAATGTATACATGCAGAATATCTGGTGTAGCACCCTTAGTCAATAACACTTTGTTTACAACATAGCTCATGGTTGCTGTAGGAAAATGTCTGAAAAATAGTATTTAACATCCTCTGTGTCACATTTAATCGTTTAGATGACTCGTCTCTGTTTCTTGTTTGTTGCAGACAGCAACAAAGAACATTTACTCTTAATGGATGATCTCAAAGATCAGATTTACTGTTGGTGCCTGACTCACACTCTACTGATAACAGAGCACTGTTCCTGCTGCTGAAATAAAGTCTGAGTCAGGTTTCCCATTAAAACCTTCTGTTTCTAAAGGTTTAAAACTTCACCAGAAGTTAGCAAAGATACTCTCAGCTCACAGGACCATTTACTTGAAAACATCTGGAAGAAAACATCTGCCTACATGTGAGATAAAAATCTAGAAATTATCATCAGAAGGACAATGGCTTAAGATGCTTTTTGTAAATGAGAAATGGCATGTAAGAAACAGCAATGTGCTTGCACTTAAGAGGCCAGTCAGAACTGCAGTTCCTTTATTCTCCAGATTGTTGTTTTCAGCACCCTTTGGACATAAGCCACCCCAGAAAAAGAACTGGACGCTTGGGTGGGAACAATGCTTGAGCTGTTGGTGAAATGTCTCCCACAACAGCCAGTCCCAATCATCCCGCAGCGCCACACTGCCCTCCAGGGAGGGCCCTCCACAAAGTTACGACATCTCCCTCAGTTTACCTCTGACAGGAGATAATTCCTTGGGAGTAAACGCATAAAGCGAGTAAGAAAAATATAGCTGACATAAACATGAAAATATTCATAAGATATCTCATGGCATAAAAACAGTAGGAGATAAATTATGAAGATTAAATATTCCATGTGTTCTTATTCATGCACAGATAACTGCTATCCAAATGCCTTTTTCAAGCTTCATATAAAGGAAACAATAAACAATTTATGGGTAATAGTTCATAAATATATGCAGTACTGTATGTCCAATGGGCATAGATATTTCATTGTGTAAGACATGATTACCAGGTTTATGCATGATATGAAATGTGAGTTGTTTGCAGCTATTTAAAATCATTTTGGGACACAATAAACTGCTGACAAGATATATCCTATTTAAATGTATTGCCCATCGCTGACTGTAGAGCATGTTGTCTTGTGTTTATCAGAAGGAACACTTTTAAAATGCACTGAGAACCTCAATTGTTATCATTGTCTTGACTTAAAAAGACTACACCTTTGTATAGAGTTCTGTTAAAAGAAATCCTGCTGCTTATCATAAGCACGTACTTCCCCAAAGTTCCTGTTTTTTTAGAAGTTTTATTAATTGCAAATGTTGTTTACTAGAGGAAAACTGTGATTGAAGCTCTAAAACAAAGAGAATAGTTGCAACTTTAATCCTTTCAATAAGCCTTTGTTTCCCATTGACTAAAAACTTCCTAAAGGAAGTAGAGCTGCGAAAATCCAGGAAGGAATTAGATTTGCCAAAATCTGTTCCTACTTGGATTTAGATGCAAAGGCTTTGTTACTCATTGTACAAATGTTTGAGTAAAAAAAGAATGATCAATTACAGAAATGCATTTTTGCCAAAGGCGAAAATTATTAATAGAAGAGCTTTCCCTATCACAGAATGCACACTATGAACTTACATAACTTAAAAAAAATAAATAATATATACATTTTTTAGCTGCTGCTGCTGCATTTTTTTCAGTGACCTCTTTTTTTTCTCTTTTTGTTATCTAAGGGGAACTTGGATACCGGCCTGACAATCATACAAGAACCCAGATAAGTAAAACAGATATGGAAAGGAAAAATCAAATGCAACCTCTTACTTAAATTAAGCATGCTTTGCAGTATCCAAAATAAGAGAAATCTTCAAAATCCCTTTCCATGACAACGAGTAATTGCATACTGGAAAGTGCACTATTGAGGCAATAAAGCTGAATTCCCTGAAGACCTTTCAGAGACACTACCGATTTGTTTTATTTTTTTCAACATGCCCCTTTTAACTCTGTACCACTTTGTGCTCTCCAGGTGTTAACTAGCCAAACATGTAGAGACTAGGTAAATATATTCTCACTTATTCCACAGGCCAGAGGTCCTTTCAATTTCTTATCCTAAAATGACTCAAAGGTAATTCCTATCTCCTTCCCACCAACACGGCGTATATTTAACTGTTCATTCCTTGATCAACAGTACACTGGAAGATTAAAGAATATTCAAGCGACCATTTTTATAAAGTGCTACGTAAGGATGGATTATAGAAGGTGCTGGCCTCTTTCAGCCTCTCATGGTTTCAGTGGAAGTGTTGTTTAGCAGATTGTGGCATCCAGATCTTAACGCAAGAACAGTACTGTATTTTAACAAATTATGTCAAAGGCTTGGCCAAGCTTAGCTGGACCACCGAGTTGAAAAGGCTACTCTGTGAGTTCCAGTAGCCAACAGCAGGCAACAAAATGCCATGGTTAACATCATATCCAGCCTCTGTGTGCTGCTAGCTCAAACTGTCCAGTAGAGAGGCTGACTGGGCGTGATCTTCAGCCTCAGCAGACACAATTGCCTCTGGATTCCTAATGAGACATCTTTATGACTCTGCTATGGAAACGCCCATATAACACTTGTAACACAAATACACATGTGACCAAATTTTGGAATAGCTTCAGTTTAGGAGATTGCAGGTGCCTAAGTTTCAAGGATATATTGAATGCATTACTCACGGTGACTTAAAAGTTGCTCTAAGATTTTCCTGCCTGTTAATAGAGATATGTGGAGTACATCCTCAAAATCACTAGGAAGTGTTTTGATTAGATCAAATTATACCAGGAGAAAGAAAGGAAGGGAAGGGAAGGGAAGGGAAGGGAAGGGAAGGGAAGGGAAGAGAAGAGAAGAGAAGAGAAGAGAAGAGAAGAGAAGAGAAGAGAAGAGAAGAGAAGAGAAGAGAAGAGAAGAGAAGAGAAGAGAAGAGAAGAGAAGAGAAGAGAAGAGAAGAGAAGAGAAGAGAAGAGAAGAGAAACCAGCTCTCTGCATTCCACTTTTGATGTTGACAACCCCCTCCCTCCCTTTAAGATGGAAAAGCCAGTTTTAATTTAAACTACAAACTGTTGACCAGGCCTCAGCTTGGCTTTGCAATTCACTATACGCCTGCGGGATAAATTATTTAGCATTAGCACATGGTATGTCATGTCTTGTTACTTAAGTGGAACACGGCTTCCATCCAGCTGTACCCCCGGGGCCCCCCGATTGGCTGCGGGTGATGTCATTTCCATTTGGTAATCCTCCAGAAGGCCCAGGGGACAGCGCTGGCCGGCCGGCAGGTCCCCAGCCCCTCCGCCTCCCACCCGGGGCCAGCACCGGCTTTGCTCCTACTTATCACTCTGAGGTTCACTGCAGGTACTGCCCCAATTACATGACTTTCAATAATGGCGCAATGAAACAGAAGGTGCAGCAGATGAGCGACATCATCTGCACGTAGTATTTGGTTTGCTAAACAGATGATTCGTAATAAATTTTAGTGAGAGGGACACGGAAAAATAAATTCTTGCTGCAGACTCAAATTAAATGGAGAATTTGGAAGGGTTTATTTAAGCCAATATGAAATAATTATTGCCAGTAGTTCTTCCTGAAATTAATTTATTTTTCCATTTTCAGTGTATTGTCAAATTTTGTTCAAAAGCCCCTGTTTCCTCACTGTAAGACAAAGGGATTCTGGACAAATGACCTGAGAGCATGAACTCCGGAAAATGCTTCTTCTGAAAGTTTGGCGATGGAATAATTAGCTACAGTGCTCTTTAAATGGCCGTATTTTATTTTCAGTTAACACCCTCATTATTTTAAAAGGGTTTTTTCCTTCAGAACCACCTTCAGGTTATTTGCCCCAGAGGAAATACTCCTTATGCTATTCACTATTGGAAGGCTCCCAGCATAAAAATAAGGGCTACGGCGTTGGTTTGTTTTGACTGAATTCCGCAGCAAAGTCAGAGAAATGCCGAGAATTACAGAGCACTCTGTCGTACAGATGGTACTGTCTACTCCGTGGTGAGGCCCAAGATTTGCATCTGTCTGTTAGTTCAGGTTCAGCAGTGGTTCTGCTCAGCCTTGTGTTCTAAGTGACAGGTAACAGAAAAGACACAACCGACAGGCTGTAAGAAATCCACGTGTTCCGTTACTGTTATATTAGCGTTTAAGTACGCTACACGACACCCTACTATCAGAACTTTGTTTCTTGTGGTGAGGAAGTATGACAACCGACTGTCATTTGCCTTCTCTGTTACCGGATCTTGATTCTTCACAACAGTGTTTTGCATGAGAAGAAAGGATTTTGTGAAAACTATGCGGTCTTATGGTGAAGTGCCGATTTCTCTGAGACAGAGGCAGAAGGGGAACTTTGCAAGGGGATTCCCACGAGAAGAGATGCTGAACCAATGCAGTACAAAGTGCTGTAAAATAAACAACTGTAGGACAGGAAATGAAGAACTCTAATCGATACCGCAGGAGGGATTAGTTAGTCAAATGTGAACATTCAAAACTGCAGTTTAAATCAGGACAGCTAACTCCTGCTTCTCGTGCTGCACAGAGTAAACAATCTACGGCCATAGGATTCAACAGCTGCTTGCGACTTTGATTTCTGTCATTTGAAAGTTGGCACCTGCAGCGAGCCCGGGCCCCAACACCGTAGCGTTGATTTAAGCACCCAGCTGGAGGGAAACACCTGGATAGGCACCGATTCATTACCAGACCTACTTCGGGGCTGAGCTAACTAATAATAAACAGCAGGATTAGCAGGGGGACAGGCGACTAAATGCGATCAGGGTAAGCGCTGACAAGCCAAGACTGCCGGCGAGGTAGAACAAAAGCGCACTCCGGTTCGGCTACCGAGCTGAGCCGGGCCGCTGAGCTGGCCACCTCGCAGCCCTACACGTTCACCTCAGGCCGTAACGGCCCAGATCGCCAAGCAGGGCAAGCGAGGACCAAACCCACCCGCTGCCCAGCCTCACACCTGCGCTGCGGCCCGGCAGCTTTCGCCTCAGCATCAGGGCAGNCAATTGCTAATGCTGCAAGCTGCAGCAGCACGAAGAGGCGGGAAATCTAGCGCTAGGGCTGCCGATGCTGCCAGGAAGGGCCGAGCGCGCTACGGACCTCGCAGGCCGCCGCGGCCAGGGCCAGGGCCAGGGCCAGGGCCAGGACCGCCGCCCGGAGAGCGAAGAGCCGTCGGCGGCCGATGTGGGTCTCCGCAGGGAGGGGGCGGGCGCGGCGTCGAGGCTGGCTGTGCGAGAGGGGGAAGGGGCAGGGCCCGGCCTCGCGGGGGCTTGAAGCCGCCTGAGGGGCCGGCGCTGAGGGGGCTGGCGGCGGCGGCGGCGTCCCCTGCGGGGTGGGGAGGCCGGGCCCGAGGCGGGGTTTAGCCGGGCCCGGGGGCAGAGCTGCCCTTTTGCTTTTGCCCTGTCCGCCTTCCCCGGGCCCGGTCAGCTCTGCCCCTCTCCGGTCACACTGCGGGCGCCTCCCGAGACCCACGGGGGCCCCATCCCCGCGTGTGCGGGTGGAGGAGGCCGTGCTCGGGCAAGGAGAAGGAGCAGAGCCCTGCCCTCGCCCTCGGCCCTTTCCCCGGTGCCGTCCCCTGCAGAAACGCCTGGGCTGCCGCTCCAGAGCAGGCCGCTTCTGCAGGGGCACCGCTGGCTCCTGCTGGCCTGGCGGGTGCTTCTGCCTTTCGTTTGAGGATCACAGATCAGTGCTGAAAAATTGCAGGCTAGTGTCCCTTCAGGAAGGAAAAAAGAAAGTGTTAATAACGAGGATCGGTTCATTTGGTTGTGAAATCAGTTTTGCTTCTTGCTGAGAAGCCAAAACTTCATCAGCCCTAAGGAATTCTGAGTACAGGTTGCTTCTGTAAAGTTATTCATGGGCCGCGATTCATCAAAAGCAGAGAAACAGAGACACCCCCCCAAGAAAAGTATTTAGAATGAATTTAGGTTCATATATTCAATACAATACAATAAATAAACTACAACTTTTTTTTTTTTTTAATTTGGAAATGAGTGGGCTTAGTTTGGAAACTAGAATTGTGATCTTTATGATACAAAGGCCCCATCCCCCTGTGTCTTACCTAACATTTTGTTAGTAGTCAGGCTTGCTTAGGCTGTCATCATGACACGCGATCTGCTGGATTTCTTAGTGTGCCTGAATATTGGAAGGAAACACCTAGCCATAGACTACTTCTGTAGGACTCAAATATCTTTTCAGGAGTAGGCTCTTTACAGAGATATTCATGCTAACGTCTGTGTAGTGAATAATGATCCTAATGAGTGTTGTGTTTGCTGTTGTTGGAATGTTTTTTTTTCTTAGAGGGCACAGTTCTCTTGTGTATCTCTAAGAGTCTGAAATACAATTTCTTGACTTTATTGTTATAACTCATTGTTTTGTCTTACCTCAGTTAAATCTGTGATTATTTTATTCATCTTTTTGTGTATGCTTCTTTGATGTATGTTTCTCACCTCCATTTTAGGATTATGCTAAGGAAAGATACGGAGTGTCATCAATGATACAATCCCAAGAGAAACCAGGTCAGTTAAAAAATGAAAAAAGTTTTTTTTAAAAAAGGGGGGAGAGAAGTTATATATTATGTATCTACAATACTTGTTTGAGAAATCATTTACCAAACTTTTCCACTCAAATCCGGCTGCCATTCTTTCCCTTTATTTGAATACATTTGGCACTTGTGAGGCTGCTTTTGGAGTGCTGTGTCCAGTTTTGGGTTCTCCAGTGCAGGGAAGACATTGGCATTTTGGACCCGGTCCAGTGGAGAGCTATGAAATTGCTCAGGGGACTGGAGCACAGGGTCCCTGAGGAGAGGCTGAGGGAGCTGGGCTTGTTCAGTGTGGAGAAGGGGAAACTGTGGGGTGATTTTACTACTGTTTAAAGCTACTTAATGGGAGGGTGTAGAGAAGATGAAGCCAGAGTCTTAAAGGTGTGTGGTAATTGGACAGGAGGTCATGGACACAAGTCGGAACACAGGAAATTCTGATTAGATAGGAGGAAAAAAAATCATGAGTGTGGTTGAATATTGGAGCTGGGTCCAGAGAGCTTGTGGAATCTCAATCTTTGCCCTTGCCTGGACCACACCCTACACAGCTTGCCAGTTTTTGTCTCTTCCATCACTGCAGGCTTTTTAAAAATTATTTATTATTATTCTTTATAATGCACTGAGTCCCGAGATGTAGGGTTTTTTCTCTGTTTGGAGTAAGTTCTGCTATGGCTTGCTGCAACAGCACTCCCTCTCTGAGTAGGGTATCTGCTTATGCAGCCTTCATTACTCCTGCATATGAGCACCAAATCCATTAATATTATATATTAATATTTATGGGTTTTATCATTATTCTCACCGCTGTGAATTCAGGAAATGCTCATTTTATACTCTTGGGGAATTGGGATTCAGAAAGACTTGTCAGCTAGAGAACAATCTCCCAGACCAACATCCCAAGAAATACTAATCTTCGTATTATTCGGTGCATGAAACAGGAACGAGGGAAGGTAATAGACTGGCTTCTTGTAACTTCTTCATAGTGAAATGTAAAAAAGGAACATCATCTGTGATAAGGTGATTTTTTTTCTCCTCCAAATGATTGTTTTGGTTGAGCTCCCTTAGGAAG
The DNA here is from genome assembly GCA_013400535.1 of Scopus umbretta. Classification (NCBI taxonomy): domain Eukaryota; kingdom Metazoa; phylum Chordata; class Aves; order Pelecaniformes; family Scopidae; genus Scopus; species Scopus umbretta. The sequence goes on along the minus strand of VZTL01068037.1, from coordinate 26,722 downwards.
GAAAATGCAGAATGTAGGGAAGAGGAGGAGCCACAGAAGCAATCATAGGTTAAAACCAACTGAAGGGGAGCGTTATGTCAAGAATGTAATGAGACAAGAAAATCACTAGAGACTGTATTAACAGTCATTAAGGAATAAAATACATACTAGCTGTCAAATCAAGGGAACTGAAGTTGAAATCACACTGTAAGCTAGCCCAACTGCTGGCTGCCTTGGTCTCCCTCTTCCTGATGCTGGGTCTTCTGCTGGTCTGTTTCGATGTGCTAATAATGACAACTTGTTTAGCCAGCTTAACAAAGTGAAAGAAGTTGGCTAAAGGTCTGATGACTGCTGGAAGGTGCAGGAACACAGCCATCCATATTTGTGTGTAACCACTTAACAATCCATAAATTGGTGTGCGGTTGCAACCTAAAAGGTATAATATTAAGAAAAAGGTAATTTCTCCAAGTTAGCATCTGACTGGTGAACCTGCACTGCTGACGGTAGGCTGAAAGATTGCCCTGTTGGATCTCCTCTCCCTGCACTCTTCTGTGATGGCATTTGGCTCACTGGAGTTTCTGCAAGCTGTGTTTCCTCTGCCAGTTTCACACCCCAGAGCAAACAACTGTGTGGGAGATCCAAGCTGCCTGGTTGAGATGGTGAATCGATTCCTACTCTCACGGAGAAAGTCTACTCTGCCAACTGTCTCATATTCAAAAGAAAAATGCCGTGGAGAAAAAAAGATAAAGTGGCGAAAGCTACAGGAAATTAGATGAAAAAGGCTGAGTGCTATATTTAGATATGTTGTCCCCTTGGCCCTCCATCGTCGTTTGAAAAAAAAAAAATAAAATTCTCAGCCAGTATGTGGACAAGCTTGAGTAGGTTTTCCATTGGGCTTAAAATACAACCTACAACACTCCTGCTGTTCTGTCTTTTAGAAGATGGTTATCCAGAACACCAAAATTAGGTAACAGTGAAGAAAACGCCTGTAGTAAAAAAGTTCAAGATCAGCCTAATCCCTTCCTTGAGACTAGTGCCCTCTTACTTAAAGATTCAGTAGTTCCTACAAGGGAGAGCTCTTATCACAGGACTCACGGGAGAGTGAAGTCATTACTTGGCATCAGTAGTGTATCTATGCTTTTCCCCAAAGTATTCTGCTTGCATTAAGTGTCTTGGAGGAACTACTGCTTGGGGCAGGGGGTGGAGGGGAAGCACAAATGCGAGTGTTCCCATCTGTCTGTACTGTGTTAATTTTGTTTGTTTCTGAAGTCTGCGTGGGTACATGTCGTTTCTCAGTTAGAATAACGAATTGTGGTATGACCTGTGCAGGTACACATACCCTCTGGTAACTGGGCCAACAGACAGCACAGGCATGGGTAGCAGCTCAGCTGGACATCTGCAGCGCTGTTGCTTTTAGTCTTGCTGTAGTAGCTGCGCTGTCCTGAGGACACTGGCTGGACGTGGGAAGTTAAAAAGCTTAGAGTGATAGGAGCAAATTATTCTCCCTTTCCGAGGGATAGGCTTATTGTCCTTTTGCCGTACTCTTAGATCCTTGTTCCTCTGCAGGCAAATTAAAACTCTTTTTGTGTGTTCACAAAGTTGTTGCGTAGATGCTCCACCCTGCTCTGCTGATCTCACGCACACTCGTGCCTCCATTCTTGGTCCACTTCAGTCTGTCTTCTGCTAATGTTGGCTGCCCTGGCTATCTGGTGGTCTCGCTTCCTGTTACATCATGTCTTTAAGTCCTTCCTGCCTGCTTGAGGCTATGATTGCTTGTAAAACTCCATTTCCCTTTCCCTTTTTCTCCCTTCAGCCCCCTTACTTTCATCTCCCCTCCCTGGAAGCTGCTTTCATCTTACACTCCTTTTGGCTTTCAGTTTTTTTATTAAAATTATCTTCTCTTTTTCAAATCTATCCAACATTGTAAAGGTGCTGACACTTCACAGAGACAGCAGTAATATTGATCATACTGTTCAAAACTCCATGATAAATGAAACAGGCTGATGTGCCAGGCAAGGAATGGGGGCCTTGTGGTGGAAAAGTGATTTTTGTCTTGTATAACCCACGTGGCTTTTGGATTTTTATCCTGTTCTGCCATGTTTAGAAGAGGTTAGAGTCTGAGAGAAAGATATTTAGTACGTAGAAACGAAGAGATTGTGCTATACATGAAGGAAACAAAAAAATATAGTTTCCCCTTAAACATGATTCCAAATGGCAGTGACGGTGAGATAGCATGAATATTAAATTGGGGCTGGAAGTGTAATTTCAGACTTACAGAGTATTTTGCTTTAACTTCGTTTAAAAGCTGTGTTCCCTTGTCTTCACTGCAACTGTAGCACAATTTAAAACATCTTTTATTTTTGCATTACTTAATTATCCGTAAGTGTTTATGTGGCACAAAGACAGAAAATGTAAGTATAGCTTGCATTTGTGAAAGAACAAGAAGGTGGTATAGCCTGAAGAGGATGGTGGGAGGACCTTAAAGTTGAGAGCAAGAAGCTTCATTTTTACCATGAAGAAAGAGAAACAAACTGAAGGGTCTTCCAGGTGAAATGATGTGTGGGAGTACCGAGGGAAGGTTTGAGCTACAGTATGGTGGTTGGACAAGAGAAAATGAGTGTCAAAGGCAAACGATTGCTTATACTAACAAATGTAGACATTATCATGAGTTACTGGCATTTTAGAAATGAGAGAAAAAGCAGCCTAGATTTGGGAAGCCTTGAAGTAGGGAAACAAAGTGACGTAACAGTTGCTACATCTAGCGCTTTTCAGTGGAGGGCGTTGACAGGACCAGAGGCAGTGGGCACAAACAGAAACACAGCAAGTTCTGTCTGAACATCAAGAAACACTGTCTTTTACTGTGAGGGTGAGCAAGCACTGGCACAGGGTGCCCACAGGGGTGGTGGAGTCTTCCTCCGTGGACATATTAAAAAAACTGTCAGAACATGATCTTGGACAACTGGCTCTAGGAGGCCCTACTTGAGTAGGGGGTTGGACCAGATAACCTCCACAGGTCCCTTCTGACCTCAGCCAGGCTGTGATTCTGTGATCTGCTGTTGGAAAAATGACTTTATGAGGTCTCTTTTGGAATATTCTTTTATTACCCTTTTTATGAAAGGTGAAATAGTTTTTAATAATTCATACCATATCAAAATTTTTGTGTTAAAGGTGTCTTGTTTAGTCTTGATGAAACATGAACCATTATGTATCCAAAAAGACTTTAAAAAATATCTGTCTAATGCAGATGGTTCCTGAAACATGAAGGATCCATAAAAAGGGTAACACCTCATTCTATCCTTATGCTTGTGCCTGGAAAACATTTTAGGTTTCTAACAATACAGCTTTAAGTTGACTGAGGTAGTTTTAACTGTCTGAATATCAAACTCTTAGAAATCCTAAAGCTTATGGGTTGTGCCGGTTGCATGTTTCCTATAGTACTATACTGATAAAGTTTGAACATTGGAAGTTGCTGGCAAATGATAACGTTTTTTATTCCCCTTTCTCCCTTCCCTAGTGCACACATGCATGTACGCACACACACATTATTAACATATTTGAGACAATTTCCTATCACAGTTCTGGGTGCACTTTCGTTCTGCTCTGGTTTTGATGTGTGTCTGTGAAGAAAAAAAACTAGATTGCCCTGAGCATAAGCTAATAAACATTTTCAGACCCCTCTAATCCCCAGTGCAGAATAATAGGCTTGCAAGGCAAGCTGTGACTGGTGTTCACAGACAGGGAAGGAGTCCAGAACGGCAGATGGTAACCTGGGGTGGCCAAACTTTGGAAGAGTTCTGGCGGGAAAAGTCTGGGGTGGAAGTGTCTCAGTAATTTTGATGTTATTTTGAAACAAGGGAGAAGTCTGTGATGAAAGGCAGAGAGCATGAATTTGCTTGTGTTACGTACCATAGAATCATGAAATAGAATCATAGAATATCTCAAGTTGGAAGAGACCCATAAGGATCAATATCTCCCTTGAAGATTTTTTTTTTGTCTAATAAGCAGTGTTTTTAACCACAAACTGTAAATGAGTTAAATGTAGCTGTCAGAACTGTTGAGGTTCTATATAATGCTATGTATATCCTCTAACTGATTTGTAGATACTGTAAGAAATAAGTGTTTGAAACCATGCAAAAATACATTTGGCCAAAAATCTACAGAAAAATACAATAAACCAGTACATTTCAAAGAACAGTGGCATGCAGCCAGCATATTGGCAGTTCATAATGGTTGTACACAATTTTTAAAGTCCTGATTTATTTAAAAATATTTTCCTTGACAATTTTTATTTTTTCCTTTACTATCCAAAAGCTGTCCTCTCCAAACCATGCATTCCTATCGTTACTTAGCTTTCTTGGGTAGCCAGAATTTGAAGGGTTCTTTCTGATGAATCCTGGCTCTTACAGTGATAGTAGTGCTCGATCAGGTTGTCAAAGAGATTCTCTCTTAAAATAAATTTTACTGCTTTTACACAGTAGTACTCTTGTTGCTCCAAAATGCTATTTTCTTATCAAAATCAATCTTCTTTTAATTTCTAATGCACATTTATTTGTGGTTTCTTTCTTTTCTTTATTTTAACTAATAATTATTTTAAGATGATAATCACCCTACTTACGTAGATACAGAGAATAGTAGTGTCACCTCTGAGCCTTTGTTTTGCTGTGTTCAACACACCAACCTTCATGTCGCACAGTGGAGCGGGGCAGAACATCCCTTAGCAGCAGAAATTCAGACTACTAAGTGCAGGTAGTGCAGTGCAGCACAGTGAAGTCCTATCAAAAATAGTGTATCATGCTGGGTTCTGCCATTCGTGAACGACAGTAAGTCTTGCTTTTGGTTTAGTGTAGTTTAACCCTGCGATATAAATCAAACAATCAGCTTGAACCAACTTGAAACTACTTGATCAAGTACAATTCACTGAGAAAGGAAATGGGATCTTGTGTGTTTTCAGTACATCTATTATGGTATAGATAAAAAAAAATGGTTTGGATTTATTATAAATTTTAGCAATGATAGAAAATGTATTTTGAGTTTAAATTTAAAAATATTTTGCTTCAGAAGAAACAAAACTGTTCAAAATGTATTTTTTTTTTCTGTAATTCAGATAGAGTTTTGATTCGAATAAAAGACTTGACAGTGGAGAAGGCTGATGAAGTGGTTTGGGTTCGTGGCAGAATTCATACAAGCAGAGCTAAAGGTGAGATGCCTCCAGAGTTTTTGTTTTTATTTCCTCATATTGTTAGTATAACCTGAATGTTTATTTTGGCTTCATGACCTGTTAGTTATGTCTTGCATAAAAGAAGACTTTGCCACCTGGTTACTCAGTGTTCACTCAGGGTTCACTTTGGTTATTTTCTCTTTTTTTCACCTCTCTTTTCCCAAGAGAGGAAGAGGAAATTTTCTTTTCAGCTGAGTTGAAATTGAGTATTACTATTGCGTTGTAGTAAAAGTGAATTTTGGTTTTATCATATTACTAAATATTGTGTGGACAATTGTAAATAACAGAAATTTAAAAATATTGTAGTCATTCTCCTTTGGGTATTAACAGTTGTGAGATAAAACAGTTACAAGCTTCTACTGTGAAATATGCTTTTATTATAAATGTAACAATTGTCAGACAGGCCGTATCTATTCTGCTGCGTTTGAATGTTTTCACTGTACCTATTCTTTGCCAGGAAAAAAAAATCTGTGTTAAAATTTCAGAATTTTTACTTTCAATTACCAGTATCTGATTATTTCCATTTGAACTTAAAATAAGAAACATCATCCTTCTGTAACAAGACAAAGGGAAAATCCTTTTATAGGTTCTCAGTTGTGTGGGCTGTCATACTTGGCTGTCTGACAGCCATATTTCTTTCCTGGAATCAGAAGTTCTCTCTGGAGATCAGTTTGCCATATGCAAACTTAAATAGGCTTTGGCCTTTTCAGTTGACATCACCTGCTGACAACTGTTGTACTGGTTTCAGTTATGTTTGGCAGCTCTGTAGTGAGATATAAATACCTTGTCTTCCCAAGAGTTGAAAGGAAAGAGCGTAAAGAAATCTTCACGAATGCAACTTAACTTAGAATTGGGAATAAAGCAAATTAAGGGCGAGAATCCAGTACAGAATACTGTCACACATACCAGATTAATTTCTCTTTTTGAGGCTTAATTTTCTTAAAAAATGGCCCTTTTAATGAGTGTCTGTATTGCAGTCAGTTAAAATAAGAAACTGCACATAAATATATGCATATAATGCAAGTTTTATTTTTGTATTTGCATTAGAATCATGTACATTTAGGGAGTCCTGTGTGATTTCCTCAATAGTTCTGTAGTGTGACGGTCTTACGCAGAAATCTCCCTTTGCTATGTATAGAAATGGTCAACCCCAAAAGCTGTGAAAGCCTTGGTCTGTTACAACTTCAAGTTGTTCAGACAGGAGACTATCTAATTTAAATGTTGCTATCAGTATACAGATATGAGTATCCTTATGGGTTTTTCTTTTGCGGTTGTAGGAAGAGTTCAGACTATTAACAGAATTTACTATATTAAAGACAGGTCTCTGTGCAGGCCTTTCAAACAACATGAGTTTCAATGGCTGCTTATTACTGTCTCTATATTGCATTTATGTATGATATCTTGCATGATTCATGCATTTACTTCAATTAGAGTAACATACATGTAACGTGGAAATACTAAGTTAGAAGAAGCTGTTTGTCAACCTTCACCTTTTACCTCAGGAAAGACTTACTGTTTTTCATGAAATACCAGTGCTTATTTTCAAAACTCTTTAACACAACCTGAAGAATGAAAGCAAAAGGAGTTGATTATGGGTATGAAGTGTTCTCAATTTATCGATTCCGCTTCTTGTTCCTTCTTGGTCTGACAACACTGAACAATTCTGACGTTCAGGGAATGCTGATAGGGAATGCTATATGCTTGTTTACTTAAGCTTTGGGGGAAAGAATCTTACAAGAAAAACAAATGTTTAAGAGTAAAAAGTAATATTAGCCTTTCCCACACACATCGTGGCGCTATTCCTACCATCATGGAAAGGAAGGTCTTGTAGGAAACAGGAAAATCTTACACAAAAATAGCTTTAGTTTTTCTCAGAAGCTCGAATTTGACTCTTAAATAACCAACATATCCTTTATTTAACCCTGCCTAGTTCTGACCAATAAACAAACAAACAAAAAAAAATAATGTGAGCAACTGCAAAATCCAGATGTCTTGTATAGCAATCCACTCATGAAGTCTGATGGAAATTAACTGAAGGATGTGTAAAGAATCTGGAGTGTTGGGATTACTAAAGTACTAAAATTAGGAGTACTAAAATTAAAGTGCTTGCGGCCCTGTGGTTTTTATCATAGATTGAATAAATGTTATTTCTGGCCTTATTTTAAAGCCAGCCTAAGCTACTGGTCACATTTATGATTGAAAAGCAGTTGGGAAATCAGTCTGGGTTCTGCCATGCATCTGGGACTTGCGCAGTATGTCAGAGCTGAACTTGGTTTTCGTTTATGCTGCAAAGGTTTATAAAACCTCAAAATAGTATCTCTGAAAATAGGAGTACCACCAAGAGCAATTTAAATACTGGGCCAAATTTTATAATAAACCATATAAAGTTTTCTCTTTGCTGGCAGATGTCTGTAACTAGCAGTGTATTAATTTATATGACCAAACATGTTTTACTCTTTATACAAATTCCTTCCTTACATCCTTGTCTCTCATAAGGTCTTGTGCCATTTGGTACTTATATTCAAGAAAGGAAATGGATGCCTGTTTGGTTTTATGTGCTTACTTTTGACAGGATTCTCTGTGTGGTGTCTTCTCTTACTTGGTCAGTGACTAAAAGTTCCTTGTGTTAGACTGAGTCAGGCCTTTTTAATCAAATTTCTTTTGAAACTTTTCATTTTTTTAGGCATTCTTGTGGGGCACAGTATTGGTTTGTTTTATAGAAACTTAGACTATACTGTTGAATGTGAGTAAAGTTGGTCTTATACTTTTCACTTAAATACCATGTAAATATTTTGAAACACATGGAGAACATACCATAATCCCATTTTTTTTTCCTCACTCCAATGCTTCCTTTTTTCTGTCTCTTGATCTGGAA
>VZTL01068037.1:5478-15554 GCA_013400535.1 Scopus umbretta | reverse complement strand
TTAACATGTGGCACTTGAGTTGCTTCTGTAGTTATTGGCACTACTCTCATGCCTGGGAAGGGAGCCCCCAGTAATTAGCTGCAAAAGTGCTACAGCCTTCAACCTTCAATATGTCAGGGAGAGGAGGGATTCATTATAGTACAGACTTCCAGAAGCCAAGTTAAGAAGGTTAGGATAATGCTTCTGCTGATGAGGTTCAAGGCAACGGGAAAACAGAACCAGCAGTGTTTGTTGTTTGGCGGTGCTTAGTGTTGGCAGGGCCAGTGTGAAGCATGCTGTTTACAGGTGTTTATGAGCCAAAGTGAAGTGTTCTGTTTCTTCATGAAATAGTTTGTTCTCTCCAGCGCTTAGAATCTTTGAAAAGGATTAAGTGTGTAACCTACTTGTTCCCCAATTCATCTCCCTCTAACCTACCAACAGTCTGCCTGTACTCTCGACAAACCTGCACTACAGAACGGTGAAACAGCTCTTACAGTTATGACGCTTACTCTCCTATTCTCCAGTTCTCTCTGACATCTCTTTCAGTTCGTGTTTCTTTCCTCCCCAACAGAATTTCTTGCTTTTCATGAGTGGCAGAGCTCAGTGAGGGGAAGTTGGTCCTTATTCTTTTCTTCCATGTGCTGACTCTGCCACTTGTAAGCCTTCCATGACTTTTTTTTTGATTCACTGATCTTTTTTTACTTGGTTATTTTTCTGTCAGGTTAGTGATATAAACTAGGTCATGGAGGTCCAGAGCTAACAAGGAGTAGTAAATGGTGGAAAAGGGTATCTGGAAAGAGTAGAGGGCAAAGCTCCTTTCTCTTCTGGCAGCAGTGAGCTGTTAAATCAGATGGAATCTCATCCTTAGGTTCTTTCCAACTCCCTGCCATCTACCCACTTTTCTTGATGTGACAGACCTGATTTCGTTTGAGTTAGCCAGACTCCTGGTGTTTGTACTGTGTTTTAACTTGTCATTCTGCTCCTTTTTGTGATAGCGTTTGCTAGCTAAATCCCGATACTTCAGCCTCTCTAATTTCGATCATGCATATTTTACTAATAAGTTGTGCTTCTGATACGCTTACATGCTTATCACTATTTTCGTTGACTGATAGAACTTTTTCTGCTACAGCCTTCTGGGTGTTCTTTTGGGGGGTTGCTTTTGGTTTTTTAACACCATTAGTGCCATCGTCTTCTCATGATTCCTTCCCATCAACAAACCTATTTTATTAATATCTTGAAATGCACTCACTTTTTCCAATGTTATCATCTTCTACGATTTTGTCTGGTATCACTGTTGCAGCTGCTTCTTGCTCTGCAGAGGCTGCTGCTGTTCCCTGACTTCTAACTGCACTTGTGGTCAGTGCGTCAGTGACACCTGAAGCGCGCACCACCAGTATGTGCCTTGTCTTCAGTCCCTTTCCTGCTAGTTCTCACCTGCTGTGGAATGATGCCGTGATCACTAGCAGATGAGGCTGGTCTTAGATGTCTAAAAATAACTATACTGTTTCTCTGCCTTTCTCAGTGTCTTTTTTCATCATCTCCTCTTGTTTCCTACACGTTAAATGAGAAAATACACATTTATTGAAGAAAACATTTAACTTAAATACTTTACATTTCAGTTAAATGTTTAAACTAAGCTTTTTCACTGTTAGTACATAAATTTCAGTTAAATGTTTAAAGTAAGCTTTTTCACTGGTAGTACATAAATTAGTATTTAGTATTTCACTGGTAGTACAAAAAAATGGTACTACATACATTTATTTTTTGTGTGCTACTTGCTCATATTTTGATACTGGGTCCAAAACTTAGTAGTAGTATAGTAAGTAGTATATCTTAGTATTTCTTTCACAAATACTTTGTGAAATTCCGGATCTTGAATTTTTGATCAGAACTGGTTAAATCATAAGCATTTTCTTACAAATTTTCATAAATAATAAACAAACCAGTTCCTCTTTTAGGTATTGGCACATGGAAACCAAGAACTTGCATAACCTTCTGCGGTCTAGCAACATTCATGTACTAATTATCTGCATTATCATAAGAATGTGAGTTCTTTTTAGTGAAAGATACTTAATACTGGTTTAACTCAGTCTTACAAAGACATTTCTGTGAGTTTAACTATGCAAAGTTTCTAGTTGAACTTTCAAAACATACATAGCCAACAACATAGAGCCAGTTGAGATACTGGATTGGCAGCTGTGGAGTTCTTATGTCTTTCATCAGGAAAAAAAAAAAAATCAGCCTAGTCCTGCAGGGGATGCGTGTAAGAGAAAGAGTTAATTGTCTCTTTCAGCCAGCAGAGGTGCCAAGTGGTGCAGTTAGTCGTTTATCAACCTGCTTTTTTTTTTCCATAAAGTATTGGGTGTGGTCGGTTTTGGTTTTCTTTCTGTTTTTTTTTTAACATCAGCATGAGCCTTCCCCCCCACCCCCCATAGCCACATGATAGGATATAGCAGTTGGGAGAGGTGGCTAACGGGTTCTAATTTAGCTGCCCAAACAACTGTGCCCTCACTCAGGAAGTAACTTGATGGCTCTTTATAGTAGGCTAGAGAATGAAAATCCAGAAAAGATATTTAAAGGTGATTGTGGGGGAGATGGGTAAACCTTTATTAGAAGAATATACAATAGTTCATCACCTGGATGAATTGGTAATACGAGGAAAAACTGCTGGATGTTGGAGAAATATTTTCTTCATCCATTTCTGTTTAATTTTTATATCAGTGATCTGGAAGAAAATGTCAAATCACAGCTGTTAAGTTTGCTGGTGACACAGAAATTGGAATGGTAAACTGTGACTAGGAGTATATAGTAACCAAGGTTCATTTAGAATAATCATCGTGATGCTTTTCAGCATGAATCTGTACCTTTGTGATCATTAGTTCAGCTTTTGTGTATGTTCAAGATTCATATGTAGGAAAGTAAGTGATGAGAATTGTGAGATCGTAATAGATACTGACTTAACAGGAGTCCATGCAGTTCTCTTACCTACAGTGCTAGGAGATCTCCTGAGTTTTGAAAAAAAGGAATAAAATGCCATTAATGTAATAGATTTCAGTCATTAGACCATTTCTGGAATGTTTTGTCCACTTTTGTTGTCTTTGTGTCTGAACATATGTCAAATTGGAAAAGGTTGGTGGTGGAGCTGCAAGGTGAAATGATACGTGATCAGGCAAATCTGCTTTCCTGTGAGACTAAAGAAAACTTTCTATTCTATCAAAGAGAAATTACTAAGTAATTTAAATCCCAGTTTGATGGTACCTATGCAAGAAGATTTTCTGCCAATGGAGGGTTCTTTGCAGATACAAAGGTGTGACAAGATGCAATGATGGTGAAGCTAGGTCAATTCAGAACGGAAATAAAGTGGATCTTTTTTTTCAGTTAAATTAATTAAAAATGTGTACATGGCATTGTTACTTAAAATCTTTAAAAGAAGGTAGGCTCTTTTTTTTTTTTTTTTCCCTGGAAGATACCAGGATCATCCAGGGGTTAGAATGTTGGTATAGGAAACAGATCATTGTATTTTTAGAATGAAGAGAATAAGAATAGGCATTTAACTGGCCTTCATGTGTACAGTGTCCATTAACTCCCCTTTCAGAGGGCTTAATGGATACTTACTGTATTTGTGCAGACAATATTACAGTTGCTTTTATTGAGTTGAGTAAAATGTTTATACTTTCAACTGTTTACAAAGTGAACTCATTTTTTCAAAGTAAACTATTGCCTTCAACTTTCGCTGATGTTCTGATAGAGGATCATTGATTATCATGTTTAATGACAATTATTTAATATTTTTAGATTTAATAATGTATTAATACAATAATTTGTGCAGTCTGCTTACAGAAAACAGTGTTGAAGGGAAAAAAAAAGAAAAGAAAACGTCTGAACAAGTACAGATGCTTCCATTAAGTAAAACATTTATAGACTTTACATAGAAATGTAAAGTCTATAAATAACCAAGTTTCTTCCAATTCTTCAGACTTTTGATCAAGAAAATGTTGATTGATTCACTTAGGGAGGCCCGCATGGGGTTCAGCTTGCAACATGAAGCTGTTGATGAAAGATGTTGTCATACAGACTGCAATAATGCAATCCTGCGGTTAAAAGAGAAAGTCTTGGCTAATAGACATGCAGATAATTAAGAGGGACATAAGGCATCTAGTGGACATTTTAGTAATTATAGTCTTGATTTTTTTGGTAGGAACATTACATATGAAGAAGCAGTTTGCTATACAGAGGAATTTTTTAGCATTAGACTTTATGAATCTATTACTAAAATCACTTCTTTAAGGATTAAGCAGTATAAAGATGTCATCTGTATTAATGCATCATTAATCCTAATTTAGTTTCTAGTCCTTTGTAATAATAATTACAGATAGAAATATTGTTGTCTTTAATGGAAACAATGATAGCTTTGGCATGCTTTTCTGCCACTTGTTTACTTTTTTGGTTTGTTTGGGGTTTTTTTGTCACCCAGGGGAATTTTATCAAATAATCACCTAGATGACTTAGCACTGCTGCTGCGGAGCAGTTTGCTGTAGTTACCAGCACTTGATTATCGTGTAGTTACCAGCAGTTGATTATGCTGTAGTTACCAGCATTTGATTAAAGCATCTTGTTTCTTGTTGTAACTTGAACTGAAATTAGCATTTCAGTAACATTCTTGGAATTACCTGTTGGGATCAAAGCGGCACCTTCTAGGTTTCTGTAGTTTACATTTAATGCACTATGTTAGGGACTTCAGATTTTTCCAGCGCTAGATCTTGCTGAGCACGGTTCAAACAGAACTCAGACATGAGCTTTTATTTCCATGCCAGATTAGATGTGTAGCCTAAATGAGCAAAAGCATATTTTCTACTTATCAAATGAAAGTTTAGAATAGATGATGAACGTTTGTAAATACAAAGATGGTCATATGCAGTAGAAAACTTGGTAGTGCTTTTGTGTGCCCAGGCAATTATATGGATACAGGGATCAACATAGGTAGGAACAGAGTTGAAATACATCTTAAAATTATGGCAAATTTAGTGACTAAGGGATGTTACAGTTTTAAAGTGTGTTCCAGACCAAGAAACGTACCGTTTTAATTGCAACTCCAGTTTAGAGTAGAGAGAGGGGAAAAAAGCACATTTAATCACAAATGCAAAGTTTTGGAGTTCTGTCATGCAAATTTGCAAAGCAATATTACAGTTACAATGATGTGAAAGTCAGTTTCTTCCTGTATTTTTAAACTGACACTATTTTGCATGTCTTGGATTCTGTGCATGTTCTGATCAAAGCTCTGTAATGACTTCACTAACTCCAGTTCTCAGATGTGGGATCAGTAATCTGATTATGAATCCATCATACAACACATCTACGTTTAACTATTATTTTCATTTTCACAGTGCAGAGAATTTGCTTCGATAAGTTTCAAACATTTATTTGCAAGTATTAGTGAGAGGGCTTTTATTCACCAGATTAGAAACCTGTATTTTTCAATGAAGACGCTGCTCTTTGTGTCATTAGTGTTTTCTGGGCATTTGCCAAATGTTGACATAAAAAGAAAGCAGGGAAAAACAGCGGAGAACTGTTTAGGGAAAAAAAAAAGTTAGCACAAGAGTAAAACTTTTATTCTTTTAAACATTCACTTATTTGAAAAGCAAAGGGAATTTATAGTTACACCTGATACTGTTTTAGCATGATCTATTCTCTGTGTTTCTACTCATCATGTTCTCTTGCATCCAAAGCATTGTATTGGTGCCTCAGTCTTTTTAAGGAGTTTTAAACAGAATCATTTTGTAAGAGGGATGTACTTCTAAGCACTTAGTGTCATTTCTCCTTGTCTTTCTTGAATTTGTTGCCTCTGCTTAAATAATGGAGATGAATGGAGGCTCACCCTTAACTAAATGAATTCTGATTTAAAGCCTACTGTCGACCTCTGCTTTGTACAAATTTAGTCATTTGTTCATTATACTGATTTGAGCAACTGTGGCTCTTTTAAAGTGTAAATGTACCAGAAAAACATACTATTAACAATTTTTTTGCAGTATATGGAATTACCTAATGGTTAAGCAAGTCAAGCATATGATGCACCATGGTCTGTATAACTTTTAGAGCTACTGCCAATGAGTTGTACCACCTGGAAGTATTGCCATCAAAGAAATAGTGTAATCAACTAAAACACTCAAATTTGGCTTTTTTTAGTTACTTGTAATTTACTTATAGTGATGCTGTTAGGTTTTGAGAATTTTGATGCTTGAATTTTCCACTGTTACTTTAATGTCATCAGATTTTTCAAAACTTTTATCATTTTTATTCAAAAATTCTGTTGGATAACTGAAATTTGAAGTCAGTTTTATAACATTAAGAAGTTTGTCCCAGGTTAGACCAAAGATCCATCTAGCTTTTCTTAGGGCTGATGTGGATGCTTCAGGAATAGTAGAAGGCAGGGCAAGAAGTAGTCAGAGTTGGCAACACTTGGTTGATTTGCATCTCAGCTGCCTCTGGGTCACACCACTCAGGCTTTATTGGAGAAGAAAGCTAAATTTTCCTCATCAACTAAAAAGATAAACTTAATTTTTAGCCAGGTAAGTCTTGATTTTAAAATGTGAGAGAATGACTAATTCCAAACATAGATATTTCTAAAGAGAAACTTCTCAATCCTAGTAAGTTTCTCATGTCATTTTACTGTAGCTGTACAAAAAGGCTGTAGGGCTAGAGTAGGTAGATCTTGTTCACAGCTCTTAGACTGACTTAGTCCAGGTGGTGCTAGATAAACTGATGCAAATGCAAGTGATTAAGAGTATAGTTAATGTCAGCAATAGCTTGTACCTGCTTGTTCTCTGTCCCTACTTCCTTTAACTGGGGATTACTGCCCTTCAGTAGCATCTCCTGTGCATACAAGTTAGCTGTACAGGTTTTGTGGGTTGGGTTTTTGGGAGTGTGAAGAGGGGTCTTCCTAAAAAAAAAAAAAAAAAAGCCAACCTTGTAAACTTGAAGATTGTTAATTGCTCTTTGCTTTACCGAGATCAGTAGTGGCCAGCTTGTCCGATGACATCCTTGCTCATCTCTTATTATTTGCAGCAAAGTTGTGGGCCTGCTACTTTCCTGCTTATGTGGTCAAGTAATGTACATAAAGTGCTCTCCAGTCTTGTCAAGAAGGCCTGAGAATTGAAAGATAAAGTTAATTGTAACAGTTATTTTTCATTAAAAGGAAAGAAGTATTTTCTGATATTTGGCCTTTTGTAAGCAGGATACCAAAGAGACAGGGTGAAAATATATTTTCAGTGGGGGTGAGATTATCTGTAGAAAATTACTGGTTTAAAGTCCAGGACCTTAAATACCTAAATAAAAACTGCTCATACAAATTATTTTCTCACCTATGACTCTTGAGGCTTTTGTTATTGTTTGCTTATAGCACATATACTTTATATCATATTTTTGGAAGACTTTCAAGATGTTATATGGTGTTTTAATGTGCTACTAGTGACTGTTAGTGGAGAGCAATTAAGATGTCCCCTGTCGTAGAGAAATGACTTACAAGCATCTTGCATCTTTCAGTAACAAGTCATGTAGTTTAAACAAGCTCAATCAGTTTTGATTTTCCCCTCCAGATGTAGGACTTCCTTTCAGTTTGTTGTCCTGCTGGTTAAGACCCATCTTTCAGATAATTGCATCAGCTGACACATACAAAAATGTATGTGGCCTAGAAAAAGAACTATGCAACTTGTCAGTTTATGTATACACACACACAGAGCAAGCAAGCACTAAGCTTAATTGTAATTCTTTCCCTTCCAAGTCTTCCATCCCAGTTTGAATTTATTATGGCTGGGAATGTTTTAGCAAAGTTTTTCATTACTCAGTTCTTATATATATAAAATAAGTAACTTTACCTAAATCCTTAACTCTGTTTTGTTGTTTCAGCAGTCCATACAGTACCTGAACGTCCTAGCACTCAGTACGGAGTGTAGTGTGGTGTGCAATGAAATTTAGTAAGCCTCCTATCCTATCTTTATTGACAGCATCAACAAAGAGAGCATCGTGGATGTAGAAGGTGTTGTGAGGAAAGCACATCAGAAAATTGGAGGTTGTACTCAGCAAGATGTTGAGCTTCACGTTCAAAGGGTAAATTTTTGAGCAAATGGAGCAGTGGTTAATTGTTTGAGAGATTATCTGTCTAGGCTGGCTGTCTGTCTACATACATAGACTTTGTCAGTAAGCAGTCCCATACCAGAGAAATAAACTGCTTTAAGCTACAAATTTCATTGTATCATACGTAAACATGAAACAGGTCTAGTTTTGAGATATTTGATTTTAGAATTTCCTATTTTTATCTGCCATTTGAATTACAGTGCCAAGTAAAATAAAGTATCTCACTAGAATAATTTGGCTAGGAATGCTTGTAATTCTAGTTTTTGATTCCTAACTGCAGCAGATACTGTAATAAAAAGTCTGCTTCTCTTTAAGTGCAGGTCAGAAGTTTCTTCTTGTCTGGTTCAACCCCAGCTGGCAACTAAGCACCACACAGCCGCTCGCTCACCCTCCCTGTCCCGGTGAGATGGGGGAGAGAATCAGAAAAAAGTAAAACTCATGGGTTGAGATAAAGGCAGTTTAGTAGGACAGCAGAGAAAGAGATGATAATAATAATAATAATGATGATAAAAGAATATACAAAACAAGTGATGCACAATGCAGTTGCTCACCACCCGCTGACCGATGCCCAGCCCGTCCCCGAGCAGCGATCGCTGCCCCCCGGCCAACTCCCCCCAGTTTCTATCCTGAGCGTGATGCCGTAGGGTATGGAATAGCCCTGTGGGCAGGCTGGGGCAGCTGTCCTGGCTGTGTCCCCTTCCCAGCTCCTTGTGCCCCTGGCAGAGCATGGGAAGCTGGAAAGTCCTTGACTGGTGTCAGCACTGCTGAGCAGCAACCAAACCATCAGCGTGTTATCACCATTGTTCTCATCCTAAATCCAAAACACGGCACTGTGCCAGCTACTAGGAAGAAAAGTAACTCTATCCCAGCCGAAACCAGGACACTTCTTTATCAGAAAGTTGCAATCTTGCCCTTAGTACAATGGAATGGAATACATAACTCTCAGCAAAAGTAAAGCACTGGCTTAACCGTATGGAAGCTCTTGAAATCTAAAATTCCTGTAGCTTGTGCTGTAGGGCTGGAGGAAGTGCAACTATATGATTTGTTTACATAGAAAGTGCATTAAACTTGTATGTAATATCCTTTCCTTCTAAAGGTTTTCAAGTAAACTGTATTCCTAAAATACAGCTGAAACACGGTCACCTCTAGGGTACAATGGCTATTATAGTTATAGCCGTCAGGTAAATTTTAGCTAGCAGCGTTGGGGAAAATCTGCAGATTTTGAAGAAACATGTTTTAATATATGTGCAGATTCTGATAAGCTTAATTTTTCTGAAGGAATATTGAATTCACTGCACCTACTAGACTGTAAGGCAAGGCAAGCTGTTTTTCATTCTCTGATTGTATTTTAGGTATCTCGTAAATTTTCAATCTTAAATGGCTCTTTCAGATATAATCAGATGATGAGTAAAATAATACATTTACAACGAGAAAAACAGGGTGATCTTGCTGGAATCAGAACTTAAAACTCTGTGAAATCTGGTAGTTTCAGACCTATCACTCGTGCCAATATGCTTGTCCCTCAGGCAGTGTGTACTTGCTCAACTCAGTGCTTCCCAGAAGAAAAGAAGATATTTTTAATCTTTCAAAAGGAAAATAAGAAACTAAGCACTTTAGTATTGTCATGAGAATGTACCCATGTATCTCAAGTATTTGAATAAAATCACAGTCTTGCAGCTAACAGCCTATGCAAACGCTGTTTCAAGTCTATGCCAGAAATATCCTTTTGTAAATCACACCTCCTTTTGAGCTGAGCCTCATGCTATTTCTGTTCCTGTCTCAATTTCAGATCTATGTGATCAGTTTAGCTGAACCCCGGTTACCCTTACAGCTGGATGATGCTGTTCGGCCAGAAGTGGAAGGAGAGGAGGTGAAAACTGCATCCTCAAATACTTCTTATTGCCTTTGTAATTGAACAAAAGCATGAAAGCCAGGCAACTTCCTTAGTGCAGTGACTTGGGGGGGGG
>VZTL01068036.1:7732-21373 GCA_013400535.1 Scopus umbretta | reverse complement strand
CCGAGCCGATTACGTACTGTGACCTGTGTAACGCTTGTGACGGACTCCCAGACTTGTTGCACGTGCACACATACCCTTTCTGCTTTGTCAGTTTGGCTCAAGCTTTGACCTAGATCCAACTTTCAGCGATGCTAACTTGAAAAGAATATTTTCCACAAAGAAAAGGCTGGACATGAATAAAAATTATGTCAGCCTGGGGAGGAGCAAAGCCATCACTCAAGTTCTAAGTGCCCAGAAAAGAGCTAAAGCTTGTGGAGTTACAGATTTGTCTTTGGCTTCACTGACTTTGAGAAAGGCTTTCTACAGAATACATGTCCTTTTGAAAACTGGCCCTAGTGCTGTGTGAAATTGTACCTTTATGCTCTGAAAAATGCTTAAGCAGAGTATGAAGTACCTAGTTTCAAACTTGGATATCCTGTTTAGCTCATATGAAGTGTCTGCAGTAGGCGTATTTACAAATGATTCCTGAAGTCAGGCTGGTCTTGTATCCAGCTGAGCTTAAAAAAGCAAACCCCAAACCCTTCATCATATTATTGCATTAGCTGTCAAAGCTCAGAAGAAGTTATGGGGTATCTTCATTGCTGGGGAATTTTTTTAATTTAAATCACAACTTGACCTGGACCTTTCACTCCCCCTGCTCACACAGCCACAGGAAGAAGGTGGTAGGGCTTTTCTGGCCACTCAGCATGTGGCCTCTTTATGGGACACAAAGAATGCTAGTGGTTATTAATTATAAGTATAATTGAAATTGTCTGGAATGTAGCACAAAATCACTGTGGATATTTGAATGGCAAGCCAGAAGGCATTTATCAGTGTGAAACTGATACTACTTTTTAAATTATTTGTAAAGATAGCCACAGTTGTTTTTTGGGGTTTTTTTGGTTTGTTTTTTCAAGTATGCGTTGAACTTCCTGGACTTAATACATTTTGGGTCTTTTTTTTTTTTCCCTCCTGTTTTTCTTGTTTGTTTATTTTATATAGTACGAAATCCATACACAGGACACAAATACCTGTGTGGTGCGTTGCAGTCTGGAATTGTCCTACTACAGTGGTATGAGCCAATGCAGAAATTCATGTTAATAAAGGTAAGTATTTCACTTTAATTTAGAACATTTAATCTTAATCATTATACCTTTGTTGAAATAACCTTTCCAGAATGTGTAATGGAAAGTACATCCCAGGCTAGTTCCATTTGTGGGTTCTGAGCACTTGAAAATCTGGCTTGACACATTTTGACTAAGAAAATCTTGTGACTGAAGTCAGTCAAATGTTGGAGCAAGCCCAGTACTAGCAATAACAGACTAGCATATACCTCTGCGTACCATAATCTTGCTCGCAGCTCATGCTGTTTTAAAAAAGCATGGTTAGTAGCAGTGAAAAATTCTTCTACATCTTTTAGACTTTGTGCATGATATTTTAGGCTTCTTATTTCCAAGGTAAAAGGAAACCGTATAAATGCCTTATTATGTTTTTTTGCAGCACTTTGATTTTCCCTTGCCAAGCCCCTTGAATGTGTTTGAAATGCTAGTGATACCAGAGCAGGAGTACCCGATGGTCTGCGTAGCTATCAGTAAGGGTACCGAACCAAATCAGGTAGTTCAGTTTGAGACAATCAACTTGAACTCTGCTTCTTCGTGGTTTACAGAAATTGGTGCAGGTAAGACTGTTGGTCTGTCTTGCAGCCATTTTATTGTCTGGTAACTGTTGGATATCCCTTCCTCAGAAGTCATTTGGAAACCCTTTAGGCGAGGCAAAATGATGCAGCTTCTCTACCTAAAGCATATTGAAACTGATCCCAGGTTCTCCTTGTGGTGACCTGCCAACTTCAGTATAAACTATCTTTCTTAAAAGACTTCATTTTTAGACACATCTTTTATTTCATCAGTGTCTTTAAATACTAATGCAGATGCTGCTGGTTGAGTTCTCATTTGTGGTTGCGTACTTTTTCCTGGGGTCAGGCTTGCTCCTCTTTCCCCTTCTTTCCTGTGTAAAGACTCACATAAATGCATTCTTGTCTGTCCTCCAGCCCTTGGGGGAGGCTTGTCATCTTTAGCTGGCTATTAATAAGTAGAAGATTTTGGGTTATCTTCAAAAGCTAGTTGATACCTTGCAGATGCTGTTCTCCGCCGGCTCTGTTGGATATACTTTTTTATATTTAAATACTGCTTTTTAGCATCTGTACCAAGAACTTCATTAATAAAAACTAGAAAAACTATTAAATCTAGCTTAATATCAGCATAATAGTCTTTCCAGATGTAGATTTATGGGAAAAGAGCATTTTTTTTGGAGCAAAGATTCCCTTGATGATTCCTTTTGTTCATTATCACACCTCTTCATGAAGGAAGCTGACTTGCTGTGCTGAACTGTAACATAAAATGTATTTTATGCCAATAAAAAGTAGTGCTTTCATATTGAATACATGCTTTGAACTGATGGCTTTGTCCTTAGCCCCTGTACTCCTCCCAGAACATTCTGGGATCATATAGCCTTAAAAAAATTTAAGAGAGTAACAAATATTGTAGGCTGCAAAAGGTTCGTAGCATACTGAAAAGGCTGTAGCAATTGGTGAGAGGTTGAGGGGAGGGGAGGCTGAGATCAGTCTTACGCTGTGGTGTAAAAGAACCTGTTTTCTTTTCCACAAGGCAATCAGCAGTTAGATGCCATTCACGTAACACAGCTGGAAAGAGACACTGTCCTCGTCTGCTTGGACAGTAAGTAGCACACCTCTGTGGGGCAACTTCCTACACCTTGTGCAAAACTTGTTTTGCCGCAGTTGTTGATTTTAACTCTTGCCACAAGTTAATTTTTCTCCCTTCATTACTAATTTGTGTTGTAATAGTTCCTAAGAGGTACAGTCCAGATAAGCAGTTTTTCACTTTGCCTCCTGTGATTCCACTTCCCCTCTTTGTGTGTGCGTCATTCTTGTTCTTCAAAATGAAATGTAACGCAGCATTACAGATCAGCGAATTCAAATAGAAGCCAATCAGAAATTTTCAAAATTTATTTGGAAAAAGTGACATCTGCCTGTTGTATATGGTAGCAGGACAAATAGCTAACACTCCATCATACACAGTAATCATAACCATAACTCTGTGCATCAGAGGTTAGTACCTCAATGGGAACTGTGCAATGACTTAGTCTTCCTAAATTTCCAACCATTATGTTGAATTCACATTTCTGCACTGCTTGTTGTTTGCAGGAAGGCTGTTAGTAGAGTCTAAAAACATACAAAGTGTATAAGAAGGTTTCTATATTTATTTTGAGAGAAGGATGCTCTTGGATTCATTTTAGGCAAATACTGTAGATGTTAGGTTTGGGTATTTTTTTGTGCCTGAAAAATGAAATTAGTATTTCATACTTAAAGACGTCAGTAATCCCTTTAAGCAGGGGGTTTTAATACTTGTTTTTCTGTTTTTCTTGAGAATTTGTGAAGATTGTGAATTTACAAGGGAAATTGAAGTCAAGCAAGAAATTGGCCTCCGAGCTGAGCTTTGATTTCTGCATTGAGTCAGTGGGTAAGTGATTTGCCTCTCTATTGTCCCTCAAGGGCTAAGAACTTAGAGGGATGAGTGTTGAAGGGTTTTTAATAAACTAGACTGGTCTAGTGTGCCCAGTAGGGCCTAACACTAAAAACTGCATGTGTCAGGATATCGTGAGCTGTCTCTTTGTCTGCACTGACATGCTGAAGAAAGTAAGGCAGTTGCCAGATAGTGTGTCAAATCTGCACATTTCCATCTGGTGTCGCTTTATAAGTAAGATGTATCATGATCTGGTTGACAAAAAGGCTGACTAGTTTCTGGTCATTTCCATAGCACTGAGAAAAACCTTTGGGGAGGAAAAAATGGTTTAGTAATACATAAATTGGTGTTAGTCTTCTAAAAGCTAAGATTTTATTTAAGGTGATAGCACATCCATTTTTTAACAGCTAGGGTAATAGTATTTGAATCTAATTCTTAGAGGACGGGCTGCTGTCTTCAGACTACTAGAGGACAGCAGCCTTGCTTCTAAAACTTGAATTGCAATTGTCAGGCAAGTATTTCTGCTGTAATAAGCTCTCAGAAGTATCTAATTAACATAAGTTTAATAATTCCGTATCTCAGAAACTGAGCTTCTTTCTGGAATCAAAATCGGTAAAGATACAACTTGTTTTTATTAGCAGTTCTGTCCAACTTGCGTTTCTGGGTTCCTCAGGCCTCTTCTCTTCAGAAGAAGATTCTTGACCTAGGTATTTTGGATTTCAACAGCAGTTGGTAAAACAGTGCACATTCCTCTATACAGCATCTCTACTGAGATGTGTCAGACCGGTCCTGAAGGAAGCTATTCTTAATCAAGCCTGTGATTCTTCCCTAAATTCTGACATGTTCTGATTAACTGTACTTGTATCGCACAATATCTCCTGCTGAGGCATGCATACTGTGACTTGCCCATTGCCTTTTCCTTGAACTCTGAAGGAATTCATAGACAGAAGCATTTATCCCGAAGTCTTGCACTTACCAGCTGACATTGAATAATGTGAGTGGTTTCTTTACACTCCAAGTGGTATCTTAGAAATTCAGGGTATTAAACAGCTCTTCGTTCTCCGATTGCAGGGTGGGGTGGGGAGTAGCAGGTGAAGATCAGTCTAAGGCTGTTGTGACAAATGTGACGACTGTTGCTCTTAGGATTCTGCTGAACATTTTTGTTCTGTGCATGTAGGACATGGCTAATACTGAGCAGATACAAAATGGGACTCGAAGGAATAGCGAAGGAAAACAAGTAGGCTTTAGGAAAACAAAACAGGGTGTAAACTATGTTTTTGTAACACTGCTTAAACAACACCAGGCTCTCTTCATTATTCTCAAGAGTCTGGTAATTAAATCATTCCGAGCTGGTAGCTTTCTGCGTTTTCTCTTTGGCCCTGAATGGAAGACTCCTCCCATTTTTCATACATCTATTTTGAAGTAAATATAATAACTGAAATGATCTGTAATTTCCAGCAACC
Organism: Scopus umbretta; assembly: GCA_013400535.1. Lineage (NCBI taxonomy): Eukaryota > Metazoa > Chordata > Aves > Pelecaniformes > Scopidae > Scopus > Scopus umbretta. Next base: position 16,392 of record VZTL01068036.1, on the reverse strand, counting down.
CACAGTGTTTTGGTTGGCAGCATGTTTATACACTTCCTGGTGCTTTCTCCAGAATCATTAGGAAAACACAGATACAGAGAATAGAAGTGAAAGGGAGAAAAGGAAAAAACAGAGATGCCTATCTTGTCCTGGCAAACAAGGAATGTCTGAGTGGTATGTTTTGAATTGCACTTTAAAAAGTAATGTGTGTCTCAGATCCAAATAGTCATTTCAGTCCAGTTTTTCTACAGTGATTTTTGAGTTTGGTTCTTCCACCAGGAGTCCATGTCTCACCACGTACTTTTTCCACACGCTTCCTATTATCTCTGCTGGTGAGAAACCCAGGTTTCTCTGGTTCAGATAAGCCATGCTTAGGTCTGATTTTGTGTTTCTCCTTTGCAGTGTGCCTTCAAGACAGTGTGCTGGCCTTCTGGAAACACGGCATGCAGGGCAAAAGCTTTAAGTCAGATGAAGTAAGTGATCTCCCAGTCTCTCCAAGTTTAATTTCTTCCTGTTCCTTATTTACCACTTGGTCCTCTGGCCCCTCTAGCCACTTTGCTAGTGGTAATGCTTGTGCTCCATGTTGTCGTTGCTTCAGCTTGCTGGTTGCTTTCTCTGACTTGCCTTCATATGTTGCTCTTGGAAAAGCTCACACACGTGCTTTAGCCAGCTCTGTTTCCAAGAATATCAGTCAGAGACTCCTGAACTGGTTCCACACTGAGCCAGTACAGATCTGGTGTAAGCGGCATTTTTGGGTTTCTTGGATCTTGGATGAAAAGCTTGAGCTAGCAGCATCCCTTTAAAAAAAAAAAAAAAAAAAAAAAACCCACACTTTTTTTTTTCAGTGTCCCTTTAAAAAGTGTCCTTTTTTCAAAAAGAACACTGTCCTTTTTGATGGCATGCTCTGTGAAAATGCAGGGAAAGCTAGTCAGTCCCTGCTGATGAAGATTTGATCGACATACTCCATCTGTGCCACCAAGCCATCTAGACTGGTAACGGTCTACAATACAAAAATTATTTAAAATAAGTGGTATCTTATGAAATTTAAAACTCTTTTTTGCTTAGCATCAGTTTATCTGATTCAGTTCTGTAATTTGCACTAAATTACATTGGAATTTTTGAAGAGACTGATATCTTCTTTTTTTTTTTTTCCAACTCAGACCAATAAATTTCATTTTGCCACTGAAATGGACCTAAATGTCTCAATTTTTCTGCAGGTTACTCAAGAAATATCAGATGAAACCAGAGTTTTTCGCTTACTGGGATCAGACAGGTAATCACCTTGAAGAAACATAAACATATTTTATTTAAACCAGCTGTCTAGCTTCCAGCTGGAGCTGGCTTCCAGCCCACCACAGATCTATCTGTAGGCAGTCCTGGGGGAGGCAGTAACACTGTTTCAGCCTGCAATGGCCCAAAGTTTAATTAGTGATCGCATCTGCATCCGAAATGACTACTGAGAGCCCCTGTGACCTCCCCCACTTTCCAGTGCAGAGGTAGAAGTGTGAACACAGACACCAGCGTACAGAAATACGGCGTGAGGAGATAAGCCGCAGGGAGAGATGAGAGCCACCTTTGGCATGTGGTAAGCAGGGTGCCCAGTGCGCTGCTGGAAAAGCCTGCTTCTGGCTTGGATTTTCCTGGTGAACTGGTGAATTATCTTGGCAGCTAGTTACTGAAAAATAATGTTCGCTGCTCTGGACCTTGAGGTCTGGAAATAGCAGAGCAAACTAGATTGCATACAGGTTTTAACGCACAGCGGTCTAAATTCACCCATTACCCATAACATCCAGATGATTTCTTTCAGCTCCAGAGGCTGGGAAGAGGTGTGGCTGCCTCCAGGTTTGAAACCTTAGTAGAAGCTGCCCCAGTCTCTGGATTTGTATGCGTGTACTTGTGGTTTCTCAGGTAGTCAGAGTGCTAAATGTAGAAATAGATAGTAATGAGTCAAGAATTTAGCTGTAATTGCTGATCTGCTCCCTCATTTGGCCTTTGGGAAGCCTGGCTCTGACTCACTTTCTGTAAGTAATCCATAATTTTGTGTCCTTACGTTCTTGGATCCCCAGTCCAGAGAGAAAGTGAGAGCATGCTAACTCTTTTGAACTCCCTGACAGGAGGGTGTAGTGAGGAGGGTCTTGGTCTCTTTGCCCAAGTAACAAGCAATAGGATGAGAGGAAAGGGCCTCAAGTTGCGCCAGGGGAGATTTAGGTTGGATATTAGGAAAAATTTCTTTCCTAAAAGAGTGGTGAAGCGGTGGAACAGGCTGCCCAGGGAGGTGGTGGAGTCCCCATCCCTGGAGGGGTTCAAAAACCATGTGGATGTGGCACTTTGGGACATGGTTTAGTAGGCATGGAGGTGTTGGGTTGGCGGTTGGACTGGATGATCTCAGAGGTCTTGTCCAACCTTAATGATTCTGTGATTCTACTATGGTACAGATATATACATATTAGTCCAGGTGCATGCTGTGCCACCATCAGTGAATCTTTCTTGCATACTGGAATTGGTACCTTTAAATGGTTCATATTTCTGTGTTCGGCTGGTGAACCAAGGAGCATCCCTAAACACACAAGGGGATGGGAAGCAGCATCTCATCTGGTTCAGCTTGCACTCTTACAGAAGACATGCATATTTGAATAACAACTTAGTACAAAGCACTTTTGGGGCTTGGAGATAAGGTTGAAGTCCTTCTGCTGCATGCAGTTTTGCAGAGAAGCCGTTCTTTTCCATTCTGGTCTCACTGAACTGCCAAAGCCTTTGTTTTGTATTTTTTCATCTCCGTACAAATGGAGCAGGAGTCTCTTCTACCATTCAGGTGAATGAGATGTGGTAGCACCTTGTTGGCTTGGATCACTTAAGAACTACTGAGTGGCAGAAGTGAAGGTGAGGGACAGCGGCTGTTAAGGGTACGATTTCATTTGAAAACTTTCAGGAATGTGACATGGGAGGGGAGCGTGTGCAATGCTAACCCTGAGAGAGGCTCCCTTTGAGAAATCTAACTCGGGAGTTCCAGTAGCACATTTGGCTTATTTGATACACAGGTAGAAAAGAAAAAGCAGAGGGAAGTTTAGCCTTAAAAATGACAGGATATTGTCGTAGGAATGGGTGCAGAGACATGCAGGAGCTAAGCGTTTGGAAGGGAGAGGGGAGGGCAAAGGCCCAACCATATCAGCCGCTGAGATGATTGTCGTGGTTCAGCATGGGACAGATGCGTAGAAGACAGCAGCCAGCGTGCCAAGACAGGGGGAGAGAGGTTTTCCAGAGGAGCCTACAGGAACGTGATCCAGCAGGACAGAGGCTGAGGTGGGGTGGAGTGTTCCCTATGAACCCATCGGCTGAGAAATATTTAGAAGGGAGAACTGTTTAGGTTAGTGGCTGATGCTTATCGCACGATGTAGGAGGTATAAACATATCTGGGCTGCAGATGATAGGAGGGTTGCGCCTCCTCACCACACTCTGGCTCTGAGACAACTTCCCAACTGAAGCAGAGGACGTAGCTTATTTCAAGGTGGAGGATGTCAGTCTGGAAGAGGCTTGTAGCATGTTGCTTGTGCCTGTGGTTGAGAGCGGCAGATTCTGGTTCAAGAAGCTGCTCCTAGTCCTCTGTTCCTTGTATATTCCGGTGTAGTGTTTCTATCGGAAGTGATGCTGGAAGGTGAGGCTGGAAGGTGAGGTAACTGATGTAAAGAATAAAATGCCCAAGGTGTTTAGGAGAACCTATATCCCTCCAACCTGTAGAAACCTATGAGCAACAAGTTTGTTCCTCCGTGGTAGTTATGCCACGTGCTTCGTATCTTGCCACTAACCATTTTGGATTCCGTTTGTGTTTGATTGCAGAGTGGTAGTGTTAGAAAGCAGGCCAACAGAAAACCCGACCGCACACAGCAATCTCTACATCTTGGCTGGACATGAAAATAGTTACTAAGCAACAGTCACCTAACGCAAATAACAGAGTGAATTTGCCACACGAGGAACGAAGAAGCATTAAGAAACTCGGTGCAAGTGGGACTGTGACTTACTCTTTCTTTTCTTGACACCTAAATGATGTTGTTTTAGGGTGGAAATCAATACATTTTTGCAGCTGGGAACAGCTGGTTCTGTCTCTTGCCACTGTGTGGTTGGTTATATGGAGTTTGCTTAATAAAAGCTATGAGATAAATAGCCCTTTACTCATTAGTTGTAGGGAAACGGAGCCTTTAAAAAAATGTTTTGCAGTAAAGGTGCCATAAACTGTTAAATATTTTACTTCCCTTGGATTTTCCTTATATTCTGTAGATATAGATACAGTGCTGGCCGTTTCCCTGTTTTATACTGAGTCTTATTCTTAATAAAAAAAAACTGTGTAGGAAGTGAAAGTATCTGCAAAGCTTTTTGGTTTTAAATCTGCCATTCAAGTATGGCTTTGTATAATAGACTATTTAATCCTTATTTATTAATCTGCTGCTAGAATGGTGTAATGTATCTAACTTTTAGCAAAGGAAGGTTGCAGAGCAGCTTACAATTTTTTTTTTTTACAGTTGTATAAAGATTTGAGTATTCTTTTTTCTGGTAGGGATGTAGTGCATTATTGAGGGGTATGTTACAATGTTGGTTGATCTTGTAAAAATGCAGTTTTGTACAACAAAGTATTTTGTATTGATTTTTTTTTTTTTGCCTGCAGAATTACCATAAAAGGGATTTTCTTATTTACCATTAGATGTAGGGTGTGTGTACCCAAAATATAATATTGATATCAGACATGTTGCTACTGGGTGGGTGTGTACAATATACATTTGTGTGTGTGTGCGTGTGTGCGCATGTGTGTTAAGTTGACCGGCAGTGTGTATTTTTTATATATATATATTTATATATATATAAAAATGTACAAAATATATATGCTTTATTTTCATAAATTAGGGATAAGCCTTGTGACGTGAAATGGAAACTGTACCGGGTCATCATCCTTAATGAATGAAAGTATCATGTATCAAACTGCCCATGACGTATAGTTTATTTATACTATTCCAGAGGGGAGCCTATAGCGACAACTGAGCTTACGAGCTTTTTTATTTGTACAGCCATCTAACTGTTGTCAGTCAGACAGTCGTTTGGAAATGGTTATTTCCCCAGCTGTGTAGTATAAATAAACATGATAAGAACCAGTACTCTATATTAAAGCTTTCGATCACTTTTTCCCTTTCCCTGTTTTAAGTTTGTCACCTGCATTTTTCTTTCTCTCTTTATTTCTCCATTAAAAGAGTCACATCGGTTCCTTTTGTCTTCCTCATTAATTACAATTCTTGAGGTACCATTAAATATAAATATAGACTGACTACAGGATAGCATCTGGTTTTACTACCTCACATTAACCTCCTAGCTTTGAAGTCAGTAAACACAGTCCATAGGCAGGCACAGTAGCGGTTCATAAACATTTGAATTGAGGGGGGTTTCAGTTAAATCCTACAGCATACTGCTGCCTGTTCAGTTTCTGTGATCTGCTACCCTAGGAAAGACAGGGTTAGAAGCTTCACACGTCATTTTAATAAAGCACTAAAGGTAAAGGTAAGTGCGTTACAGCGGCTTGGCCTGTCTGACGGCCCTGCGGACGCAGCGGAGCCGGCGTGGTTCGATCCGTAACTCGCAACCTGAGGAACGGGGCGCTGGGTCGTCCGCTTAGGCATCAGGCTGCGCGATTCATAATTTAACACGGACGGAATTAACTCGGCACACGTGACGACTCGGTGATGTCTGTTACTAGGTACAGCTGGAGTTTTATGTTGTTCTGAAGGCCTAGAAGGAAAAGTAGACTTGCACGTAATTTAGCATTTGATCCACTTGGCATTGTCATTCAAAACTAATTTTTGTTATTGACTTGATACTTAAGTCAAGCTTTCCAGTTCTGAAACTGTATCAAACTTTATAGATAGTAAGTGTACAGATAAAACTTCAAAATCAGTTCCCAGCAGCTGTCATTGGATCAGCAGTATTAAAGGAGGGACATGTAATTTTTGTGTTTTAAAGAAATCGAGTTCTCTAGAACTGAAATTACTTCTCCATAGGTAACAGTGCTTGGTGATTAACCCTCAAATGGTGTAACTTCTATCGACAAAGACTTTAGAACGAAAATGAAGACAAAGTGAAGCACCAGGTGTAGATGTGGTAGAGCAAACACTTTCACTTAATTTACCTCCTTCACTGCAGAAGGTAATTCTGGCTTCATCTTCGAAAACACTTAAAGAAGGTCTCTCAAAGACTAGAGAAACCTGTAAATAAAATAGGAATATTTATGGGGAGCAACTGGAGTAAGTAACTGTTAGGTCATGACACTGTCATGCAAAAGTAATGAACTGAAAATATTTTTCTTTGAACGATGTGACTGGTGATTTGCTGAATCATAAAAGATGAATCTAGGAAAGTCCTCATTTAATCAAACCTCCTTTTTTAGCTGTTAAAGCATTTCTAATGGCCTATTCTGAAATGCTTTGTCTGATCTGGTTTTATAGACGGTGGCATTTTTGGCATGATCTGCAAGATACTGTTTCCTAGTGTAAAACCTCACTTGTTACTCTTAGCAGAGTATAGCACAACAGATTTGCATGTTTCATAGCTCAACCGGCCAGTCTCGGTGACTCTGACTAAGTATACTTTGTATTTGTTAGACTGTTTAAGTTAGTCTGGTATTGTCTGTATCTTTGTATGTTTTTGCGACATTTCAACCAGGGTTGAGGAAGCCTAGTGTGTGGGTTTGGAGTTTATAAAGCAAATGCTCGCTCACCCCCTCATTACTCTTGACGGGTATCAAAGTATTGGTTACTTGATGCACAAGGGTCATGCTTTCAACGTGAAAGCCTTAAAACAGGCTCCCAGTGCTCTTGGAAGCACAAACAGTATTTGAAGAGCAGCCTGTAGATGAGTCTCTCTTGAGTTCCTAACCAAATTTCTTGTAACTGTAATTGTGATGACATCTCTTTAAAAGACGAAAGGTACAATGCATCAGTGAGCCACTGTGTCTCGGAGTGAAAAGGACAAGACTGGGAGACTTTTGGAAATGTACTTTTTACCTTGTTTAGTCATTAGATTGTAACTGAGACTCTTAACTGCACTCGTTCCAGTTTGTGTAACTAGGCTTTGCTCTACATAAATTTCTGTTGCAGTTCATTTCAGTCTATGCCAAATAAACTATGCTTTATTTGATACCTAGATGTGGTGGTGTGCTAGACTTGCTGGGAACAATACCTTATCGGACGTATCTCGAAGGGAGTAAGCTGGTCTCCAGGTTTTATGGCAGTCACTGGGCCTGATCCAGGGTTGGCCACTCCTCAATCCAGCAGTCTGCCTGGCAGCCACACAACATCTCCCATGTACAGTGGATCTGCTGGAGGAAAGGGGGACATGGGGATAGCACAGAAATGAGAAATCAGAACAGCAATGGCAACCTCTTTCCAGCTCCGTGCTACCCAGCACTCTGCTCCAGCATGGTCCTGCTGCCAGTCGCCTGGAGTCACCACGGAACCACTCATGAGTTGTCTGGCTTGAAAACCAGGGGCTGGCTCCCTCGTGCCTGGTTCGTCGGGCAGGCAGCAAGGTGGCTGGCGGGCTCTGGAGGAGGGTTGCTTAGAAAAAGAAAACGTGAACAGGAGCATTTGACACTCCATCCTGGACACAGCTCGGTCTCGGCAGGATCTAGAGCAGTTTATACGAGCCTTGCCCTTGCACGTTGGCCATCCGTGTACTGGTTCAGCCCATGGTCCATCTGTACCCTAGGTCTTCAGGGACCTGCTAAGGTAGAGAGAAAAGGGGGTTTGTGAATGCACCTTTGGATAACACAATCGCCAGTTGCTGGTAAATAAACAAATATAGATGAATATTCCTCCTCTGCAGAAGATTGTTCCCGCTGTGGATGAATCACAGCATCAGCCTGTATGTGTAAGTATCGCCACCGTAAGAGGCCACCTGTGTTGAGGTGTGAGGAAATGGCTAAGGAGCCACAGACCTAAACGGGTACACAAGGAAAAATGATGCGAAGGTAAGAGATGGAAACGCTTGCCGAAAGGGTCTAGCTCCTGGTGGAAGCTCCTCAGGTGGCAGACACTTGAGATGCTCAAACTCCGCAGGGGGGAAAGATGTTCCAGGGAACTGCAACATCTCCCAGGCCCCACGCCACCGCTGGGGCAGGAATGTCTGCGTGCCGGCACTCGAAGCGATGCCCGTGCCTGGACTTCCCAAATACGCCACCCCTCTTACCCTGTGTGGGCACCAAGGCCACCAGGCCTCCCTGGGGAACGGCCTCGCCGCTGGAGACGGTCCTCGGGGTGCCGGAGGAAAGGGGCTGCGGGCGCTGGTTGAAGCCTGCCGACCCTGGGGGAGGCGTTCCCTCTTCCAACCCTGTGGGGAAATGGAGCAAAAAAACCAGAGACCTCCACGGAAGAGCAAAGAGGGGTAAAGACAAAACGGTGCTGCGGGACCTGAGGCTGTGCCGCCGTGGCCGGCCCCTGGCAGCCCGCAGCCGGCCCGGGCGAAGGCAAGGCTCGGCGCCCTCGGGGGTGCGTGTGGCCCCGTGGGAGGCCAGGGGACCCCCCTCCCTCACCGGGGGCCGCCCCGGCTGCCTTCGGGGTCCCCAGGGGCGGCTCTTCCTTCTCCGCCCCGGCGACCGACGCCTCGCAAAGGCCGTCCCCCGCCGGGGAGACCCCCCCCGGCCCGCCCCC
>VZTL01068032.1:30036-44317 GCA_013400535.1 Scopus umbretta | reverse complement strand
GGGGGGGGGTTTAGAAATAGACTAGATAAAACTTTTGCTGTGGATCAAACTGTTTCCTCACCTAAACTCTGTGGGGATTTAATCCTGAAAGTTATAAATTTTACTTTTACAAATTGAATCCTTCTAGATTGATAATAACAGATGAAGTATAGGTGTTAAGCTGCAACAGACAACTTTTTACTTAAATTAGAAGATACTCCTTTTTAGAGATGCATACTACTTGTCACATATGTTCATGTCCTTGTCTCATATGTACTCAGTGGCAGCAAATCAGTGATCATCCTCAGAAAGTTAATAATAAAGACAGCTGAACAAGGAATAACATGATGATCTTGAATTTATCACACAGGCTGGTCTGAACTGGGAGATGAAATAAACTGTAGCCTATGCTCTTAAAATGGAAGACATGAAAAAATTAGCAAAATACACTGAGGCATGTGGCCCTTGGGTGAGTCTCAACTCCTTAGCTAGGAACCAGAGACATCTTCAGAGCTGAAGCCTAGAGACTAGAGCTAGGCAAGTCAGCCACCGTGAATACTAGAGGTCTCTGAGATGTCACACACAGTTCAGGGCCTCTATTAAAATTACTTTTAGCTAGGTGGAGATAGCAAACATTATGTCTCATTAAGTTTCTCTTTCTTCACATGTAAGTCTAGACACTTTGCTGCTTCTCACAGGAAACATACTCTTGAGACACATGATCTATACAAGTATCTTGTGCAAGTATTTGATAACTTCAGGATTCCCAGATAGCTGCAGTCTTTACCGTTCAGCAATCCAACATCAGTCTCTGCTGGCCAGGGCTTTCTGGTTGAGAGCCCAGGGAGCTTTAAATTAGTACTTGCTAGGCAGAATTTGACTTAGGATAGTCAAATATCAGTAACTGCAGTCCAGCTAGCTACTTGTTTTTTCCTCATCTCCCCCAGAGTCAGAATTTTCCTTCTATTTTAATGAAGTGGATTTTAAACACAAATACATCATAGCCTGACAGACATCATTCTACCAGCCCAGCCTCCCACTTCCTCTTGTTGTCTTTCTGACATTTCAGTTCTTTATTTTCTGAATTCTTGACACCCTTAAGCTCTGAGCTAAATTCTACCTTTGCATAGGCATCCCTGCTAAGAAAACATGGGTTTCTTAAACTTCATTTGCCATTATTGAAGCATTTTGGTCTCTCTCCAAAAGGAAACTGTGCATAACATCTGATTGTTATCAATTTGCTTCTGTCTGTGTGGAAGATTTTCATGCAGTGTTTGGCTTTGAAAGGTCCAAATCTTAAGGTGCTGAAATTTTGCTAACTGTTTAAAAGCAGGGGGGAAAATCCTGGGCTCAGTGACAAGAACCAGGTTGGAAAGGCTTGAATTGAAGGCAGGGAGGAGGGTGTTTGAGTCACTGGATTAAGAGCCAAAACTAAATTGAGGGATTTTTGATAGAATGCTTTTCGTTCATTTTACCTTTTATGTTCTATATTATATCATAGTTATGTTTAATTCTATTTTTCTTCATTGTATCATAGTCTAGCATAGAAGTACAAGTGGACATAATAGAAACAGAAAATGTGAAGTGACATACACTGCAATACTTACCAGTAGATGAAAAAATCAAGGATGCGTCATCTTCACATGGCATTAACTGCTTTGGAAGCTAGAGTCAGTTCAGCAAGATGAAATTACTAACAAGGAATGTGTTATGCAGAAAATGCATTCATTCACACACTACATTTTTCTCAAGTATTCTTTCTTCTATCAAGGAGTACCATGCCAGCTTTGCCCTTACTGTCTAGCAAATGATTTGTTCTGTAGACTGAAGATGGTTTAATGACAAGAGCACTAACTTTGGAGTTAAAGGTACACAATTAGATTCTGCCCAAAGGAATTTGAACAAGTTACCTGTGTCTTTGTGTCAAATAGGGACAACAGTACTCGCCCTCATCTAGAAATATCTCAAGACCTCAAGACTGAAGCAGGTACAACAGAAGTGAGGATTTCACACATGTACCAGAGATTGTTACATTCTTTGCTTTATCATTTTACTCCCACTAAAACCTCTTTAACACTTCACGACACAATTTCACCTTCCAACGATCCTTCCAAACACCTGAACTGTGAAAAGCAGGGGCAACCAATCCATGTTTTGGGACATATAGGTACATGTTTTAGTCCATGAAAGTATGTCCTTGCCATGTGGATAGGCAGGGAACCCTTATTACTGCGCCTTGCCAGACTTGTCTCCCAGATCTGTTTCCAGGTTCCATTGTCATCTTTAATCTGCTCTGGTCATGATAGTTTAAGTATTTAGTGAAATTTCTATATTTATCTTGCCTTTTTTTGTACAGATACAAAGAATCTGCAGGCACAAATAACAGATTAAGATGAGCCAAGAACACTGCTAACTCCTTAGACCTGTACTAGAACCTTTCTTTGACTACCTCAGACATAGCACAACTTCAAAAATAACAACAGTGATGAAAATACTTAGCCTGTAGGCATAGTATTTTCATGCAGCTGAATTTACCATTTGGCTTGATGACTCTGTGGATACTTTACTCATATAAGGTGACATTTTTAGTTATACATGCAATTGCAGCTTGGTCAATAATTCTGCCTCCCCAGAAAGGTTACTAGGTGCAAGTCAGTGGTTACAAGCAGAGTGAAAACTTTGNATGAACTAAACTGGAACCAGGACAAGGTACAAGATTAGTCCATTGTTCACCAGTGCAGTGAGAAAACAGATCCAGCAGCATTTGCAGCACTTTTTAAAAAATACATGATGTGTTTTGTACACAAAGTATACTTGTACACCAAGTATATTTATGCACCTACTTCATGTAGTTGTTAGAGAAGAACATGTCTGAATGACAGGTTACAGATCTGTAAAATTCAACAACATAGATATATGCTTCATTGTTGGTGTGCAGCCACAACACTTAACGCTCAGACTTCTGAGAGCAACTTCCAATTTGTGCTTTAATCTGAGCATGTAGAGAGGAGTTGATATACAATTCATGCCTCAGATTATTTTACTCAGTTTGAATCAAGCTGAAGTTTCTTGCCTTTTATATCAGACAGAACAATCTTTGCTTTACTATTTAAAGTTCCTCCAAAAGCAGAATCTGCATATGGACAATTGCTTCAGGACAGGAAACATTTTGTAGATATCAAACTCAGGTCTTAATTTCCCAGTAATCCTGGATTTCTCAGGTGAAATTAACATACATGCCATTCAACATTACCAAAATTACCTCTGTAACTTATATACGACTGCCCTCTACTGCATTTTTAATATTTTATATCATAAAAGTGTGCATTATGTCAACTCAAACCATACAAGTCACAGTTCTTGTCAGGCTTATGAGGATCATTCATGTCATCATTCAACCAGCCCACCTGTACAGCAAAGCTATAAACCAAAAAGTATGCAAAGTTTTGGGAAAGAATATCACAATGTGTCTGAACCAGGAGAACGAAAACACACAAATATTTATATAGCTGTATTCATTAAGTCTCCCATCGTTCATCTCCCAGCTATGTGAGAAAAATCACAGTCATTGTAAAGTTAAAAGCACCCACCAGTCAGTTCTAGCTGCTCAAATACAAGTTGGGAAAAAAACCCAAACAAACAAAAACCAAAAAAACCCCACACCCTATAGATGTGAAACACATAACTAATATTAATGCTTTCGGATTATCTGAGGTTCACAAATCTCTAATGCTAGTGACTGCCGAAGATGTCTACCAGTACAAAAGATATAAGTTTACACAAACATTTATTTCCCAAGAACTGAGGCTTACATATTATTGAACATGGTTCACATCCAGGGTACGTCTTGGAACAAATGGCATCCAAACAAACTAGGTGTTAAGCCTTTTAATTCAGTTCCCCAGGAACTGATGTTTTGTTTCAGTATAGGAAAGATTTCTGCAGAACATGAGGCACTTCAGACTTAACTTAGTTCCTCTAATATTTACAAAGCATTCTGTGTATCCTTACATCACACCTTTCTAATGGAATATGGGCAGATTGAAGTAGAAAGACAGTGCCACATAATTGTCATTAAATTAGATTGGGTTAAGGTCAGGTAAATAACTTTTCTTGGTGCCATCATGCTAGGGAATATTTTTCTTCCCCCTTCACTCACTGCCATGACCAAGCTTTGCCATTCATTGCCAAGACACCACACCTGAGCATTTGTTGAGATACTCCTCCCTCTAGTGGATAGTTAGTTAGTTGTACTGCAAAGCCAGAATCGAAGTTTGCATGAAACAAGGGTTCCATTTGTCATCAGAAAAATGTACTTGCAATCCCATGACTAATTCCCAGAAGTGAAATAAATACTGATTTTGATGACAAAAAGGAGTCCCTGGCACACAGAATTTTAACCCGAGCAGCAGCATATCCCAGGAGGGAAGCTATGATTTTAGACACTGTTGCCAATGTTTGAATTCCAAACTTCCCAGGTATTTCCAGACAAATTAGATGTACGCTTTCTAAAAATTTCCATGAGAAATTGATGAAGCAGTTACAGCCTTAAGATCATGATGTCACTGAGTTTCCAGTAATTCCTTCCCATTAAAAATCCACTACCTTTTTAAACTCTCATGCTTATAACAGAAGATTTAAATGAACACACACAAAAAGCTCAAAAGCCATTGACAACTGAGAATATCCCATTTTCTTTTGTTACAAATTCATAACTTGCAAGCAAGCTTTAAAATTACATGAAGCTGGGGGAAGAAAGGTAGAGTAGTTTGATTTTTTTCAGTGTTCTAAAGTGAGTATATAGTAGCATATTTCAAAGCATTGTAGAAATCATTGTAGAAATATTGACTAAATTTAATGTATCCCTGGAATTAAAAGAAAGCAGGAAGAAGTAAAACTGATGGTCAAGTTCTGCTCAAGGCAATGCAGCAAGTTCCCAGAAAGACAGGATTACAGCTATTAAGAAAATTGCTAGAAGCAACACATTGCACTCTTTCCCCCCAAGCTTTGATTACAGACCAAAAAAAAAAAAAATATCAAGGATTACTTTGATTTGGCTTTACTGGTCAAAATAGCTATCCAAGACAATATAAAAAAGAGCTATCCAACCCATACCCTCAGAGGCTACAGCTGACCTTTCATATTTACCACTTTTGAGAAGGTGAATAAAACCTGTTTGTCTTGAAAGTTTGTGTCTTTGGACATTCACTGCATTAGTTACCTCCATATTCATGTTTGACAAAGATTATCTTGCTGTCAAGGTATGTCAAGGCAGAATGAGAAACAGAAATAGCTGAGCATGAAAAGATCTCTCAGGCACAATCACACAGGCTCGACCATCTTAGTTGCATTGCAGGAGTGAGCAGTTCAACAGTGGTTGTGAAGCCTGGGTAAGAAACAGTGACTGGCTCTAACACTTTTTCCACTGAGGCAGCTAGTCTTTGGTGCATATGATAGGAATGCTGTTGAAGTGTAACAGATAAGTTATAACTCATTTTTGGTACTCTTATCAACACATATCAAGAGATATTCAACATGTGGTCAGATATTATTGAGGGATCAGGGGGGCTTATAGTTTTAGTTTGGGTTAATTTGATTGTCAAAGACTAGCAAAATCAAGTGTTCTTCACTAGTGAGGCTCAATGCTGTACACAGATGCAACCTAACTCTGTCAGATGGCCCTGTTTTGTAAAATCCTAGACTTCTAAGTTGTTCAAGTCACAGTACTCAAACTCAGGCTGATACATAAAGTGCATAACTTGTGACTTCCTCAAATTCATTAAGTCCATCAAAATTAGTAGTCATTGCATAAATTGGGCTGTTGAATCATCAACCAGCAACAGAAAGTTTCTAGTTGGATTGCTTTGTCCAAGGCATTAAAAATGTATTTTCTATTTGCATTTTTAATCTACTAAAGTGATTCAGTTTTCAAATTTCATTAGGGACTTTGTTACTGCTGTTCATCTTATTTTAGCTTACTGTACTTTGCCACCTTTTCCAGCTTCTGAGCCTTTTTTTTTTTCCTGCATTTCATGCTAAATGTTCTTTCTACAAAAGGAGACAGCTCACTTTTTATGCATCACAAAATTTGCTTTCCTTCACATAAAAGAAATAATTTTGTAACTGGGACAAGTGTTTATGTATCCAGGTAACACAAGTACAAAGTTTCATTAGTTTCATTACTAGCCACACTGTAACAACTTACAAGGCTACAGAAATAGTTAATTTATAATTTTGCTTTCCAATACCCTGACATTTAAAGTTATCTGCTCCTTTCCAGATTTTTAGCAGTAGCTCTTTAGCAGCCCCTGTAACAGGCTATGCAGTCTTTGCTTAAAACCTAAATTCAAGAATTTGCTCTAGTACATAGAGATTGTTCTAGAAATAACAGATTATTTTCCATAATTGTTAGCTGATAGTGACACTGATCCACATCAAGCACCTTTAAATGCTGAGAAAGTGCAAGGAATACTGTAAGCGGTAGATGTGTTTTAACTGGTAACAAACTGAATAGAACCTGTAGAAGTGTTAAAAGTATTAGTATGATATCATTATTGCTTCCAAATCTGTTGGGGTAGGGGGAATAACTTAAACTTCAACTATTTGAGAACTAATCCATAACACCTGAAATGAAGGTACCTTGCTAAACTATTTAACACAAAACTAGTGATCACTTATCACACGAGAAAAAAAAAGAGTTCAGGACTGGGATATTCTATTCAGATGCTGCATGGTTTAGAACAAAAAGTTGGCAAGCAACATCAATATAGACAAACCATTAAGACAAACTTCAGTATTTTGATTAAAACATTGTATATGAATTTCTTAGATTTCCTGGGCTCATACTACCTTCTGCTTTCACAAGAAGAATGCTAATTTGGGAACTAAACATTACACTTAATTCATCTGTTGATTTGAATTACCACAAAGTAAACTAGTCTTAAAACTAAGGAAACTGTTAAGCTACAATTATGGAGGAAAACTGTAATTCAAGCAAAAGAGAAAGTCAATGTAATTTCTCAAAACTGTAATCCCGTCATTAAAGTAAGCATTTGAGATAGCACAGCAAAATAGCATCAGGCAATATGCAACTGTAACTTTGTTATTTGAAAGATGCACAACCCAAGCTAACACTAGTGCTACATCAATATTCTAACATTACAGAGAATATCAGTCTTTCACATGGCTTGGCATCACTCTAGCCAAGCCCCATTATCATTCCGTCTCCACTTCCTTGCGCTGTCAGACTTCCCAGCTTCTTCCAAGAATTGGCACAGTGCTTTAGTGCAGGACTTTCCCCATTTTAATAGGGAGTTGGAAGAAGGCCACATTCCCCCCTTTCTCCTGCAATCATACGGGGTCAATGAACCTTGAGGAAGGCATGAACAGAACTGCCCTGGGACAAGATGCCCAATAAATATGTTTCTAGCACTGAGAGAAGCAGCAGTCACTAAAACTCATCTTGTATTACAGTCTTTATCATTTAAAAAGCTCCCACAAGGCAAGTTTCAGCCTCATCATTTTTTCTTCTTTCTCAAGAGTTAAAAGCAATCATTTGTACTCTAGGTTAGTGAAGCATCCAGGACAGCCACCAGAGGACATATGCTTGCCCAATAGGCTTTTAATTACTTTGATAAGGGAGATAATTTCCAGGGTATTTTGCCCTACAGAATTATTGCCTACCATTACAGTTTCTTCAGAGCCACAACACACTATTAACTGCAAAAAGATTGTTTCATACATCCATGAAACTGTATGGTCAACATACATGGGTTTGTGGATCAGTTTGGAAACCAACAATATAAAGGCAACTGCAAGCATTTAGGACAATTCAGGATTGAGGGACTAATTGCAAAGTTATTACCTGAACAGAAGCATAAGGCATCCCAAGAACTCTTTTTTTCCCTCCATACAAGATGAGCAAGAAAGATACAAACAAAAAAAAAAAATTGAGTAATCTCAGTCCTACATCTCCATAAATTCAAGAACAATTAACAGAGAACTCCAACTGTACCACAAGACAGTAGGTGCATTTGGAAGATGAACCAAGAAGCAATTACTGTGAGAAAATGAGACACCAAGAATCCATGGGGAAGAAAAACAGCAACAAGTTGACATTCCATCTGAGCAGTGAGACAACACATTATTCACAACAGGAGACAAGCTGTATTAGATCAACTTTATTATGTTATCAAAGTTTGACAATAAAATATTCAAAATTTATTGAATGCATTCATACACAAAAAGAGCATATAAAATGCTAGGTCTCAGAATACGTCCCATAGAAAATACTGTTAAGTATAGAGCAGCAAAGTCATTGCCAAACATTCCCTGAATTTAAGAGGGCCTTGAACACACTGTGCTCCAAGAACTACCCTAATACCAAACATTCCTTCCTTTGGTCTGCAAGTCATTTGTAATTATTGCTAGTTATTGTAGCCTTCTGTTTTTAAACAGAATCACATAGTGACTCTGAACTTCTTTAGAAGTATTACAATGATAGCTGAAAGCTTCTTCAGCATTTTCTATACATTTTGTCAAAAAAAATAAGAAACATATTTGGTCCTCAAGACTATTTTTGGTTTCTGAAAATATCCTGAAAGAACAAAACCACGTAAAAAACATGGAAAGAGAGACATGATCAATATGTGTTAGGTATAACAAAGATGTCAGTAAATTCAAACATTTCAATTGTGCAGTGTGGCAGAGCACCTGAGTTACTCCTCTTAAGGAAGTGCCACATTCTCCTCTCCTTAAAGATTTATTTTTTCAGACCAGTCCCCCCACAAGAATCTAGAATGCTCAAGAGCACATGGCTCTAGCAGGCCTGTAACAGTAATGCTAAATACTCTTGCCTTGCAGAGGAACATGCCATAATGAGTAAGCACTTCTCAACATGCTGAGTAAAGTGGTTCAGTTCCAATGACTAGAATAATGTAGTTTACTTGATGCATTCCCTTTTCAATGAGAACTCCATCTTAATATGCAAGAAACTGAAAACTAAAGGGCTGAAGGGATTTGGTAAAAAAAAAAAAATCAATCACAACTTCTAGACATAAAACAGAACTGTAGCCTGCAGAACCATCACATCCAACCAAAGTCTCATCAGAAGCACTGGGCTTGCTCTAACAGAGTACTGAGAGCTCATGTGCACGCATTCTTGCACAACAAGGCTTTATAGTGACAAACAACAAAACAAAAGTCCTGAAAATCTTTCAGCTTCATTTTACCAGGTTAATTATAACAAATTTATTTAAAGAGACGCACTCTAGGGCTTGTCTACTAATGGAAAGCTGATTTACAAATCTTTAGGTTAAAAGATACAGTCTACTGATCTCAGAAACACAGTATTAGGTTGCCAAAATTAAAAAGCTTCCCCTCCCCCTTCTGGGGCACAAAAAGTAGCATTAAAAAAGTAGAAAGGAAAAAAAAAGAATTAAAAAAGAAAGAGCATCTTTTGGAATCATGTATTTTGGAACTTCAAATCACAAAAACCCCTGAAGCTAAACTCATGGTATAAGACTGAAAATGCCACCAATTAATGGGTAAGGTTCTAAATGAAGCTTAGAAACATTCTCCAGATCAGGTTAAGAACTGTTTAATTATGTTCTTTTCTAATTTTTTCAGCCCTTGATGCTCATGTTTGTATCCTGCAATACAGCCTCCAACTCCACTGATGCCAGCGCTTATTAACAGGCATTCTACTTCAGCAAGAAATAACAAATGGTGGTAAGCTGTTTTAATGCAGTTTCTTTCTGTTGTAAACCAGTAACATCGCAATTTATTCAAAAATTGAGTCAGACCACAGGAAGACCTTTATCATCTTTGAGCAGTCTTGGAACACAAGCCTGAAGCTTATCCAGCTGACAGCCCTGCATAAAAGAGAACACTTGGCTAAAGGACTTTTTTTGTGGGTTTTGTTAGTGCTGGTGGTTTTTGGGGTGTTTGGGAGGTTTTTGTTTGGTTTTGGTGGTTTGGGGTTTTTTTTTGCTTGGTTGGTTGTTGTTCCCCCCCCATTTCAACAGTTACCGATTACAAATGGCTTGAGGCAACTCAGTACCTACTCCGGAAAAGTCTAGGCAATACTGCTGCTGAACTGTAGGTTCCTGGGCAACTGAGGACAAGATAATGTTCCATTTTAAATATAAGGAAAATGTATACTCTCCCTCAACAAAAGTATTAGGGAAAATGCAGGGGGAAAATGAAGCTACATAAGGAAGCTAAAACCTATGAAGATATTTAGCTTATCCATGACCCTAGTTCAAGTTGTTCTGGATTTACAAGTAACTTTTGAATTAAAACTTGAAGCCTTAAACTTACCTCCTATGCCACAATGTTTGCATTCTACAGTAAAAAGAGTTCAAGCCTGTCATTTCAACACATCTCTCTGATACATCTAATGGCAGCAAACATTTTATGCATGCTACCAAAACAGTTTAAAACTTCACCCTTTAGACAACTTCTGTTTCTTAAGTAATGAATCCTCAATAGCTCTGATGAGTTTCTGAAACTCTTAAAACATTTTTTTCTTGGAGGACCTAGCATTTTGAAAGCATTCAAAACTGTGTTTTCAGAAAACTAAGTGCAGTCTAACTGGGTGACTGGTTTTAAAGCAAGAAAAAGAGAATCTTCAAGTGAAACTATTTCTCCAACAGGACTTCTGTAATCAAGGTTGAAATATGACAGCCTTTGGACTATCATTTCTATGGAGTTCAGAGTTGAAATTTTCTTAAACATTTGAGTAAAACAATCCTGTAGGAAATTAACAGAGTTGCATGTTCAGCAATTTATAGAAACATTTAAGGAACAGTGTATCAGAACTTCTTGAAACAGCAATAATGAAACTGTAATCTATGGGAAATAAATTCTAGCCATAAAAAAGGAAAATTTTTTTTCAGCTGAATACAGTGTTGATCCAGTCACTATTTGGTCAGTAACTGAGTCAAATACTTAGCCTCTGATAGAGAACAAGCTTTATACTTCAGACTTTACTATGCTGGCTTCCATTCCCCACCCCATTTCAGGAAGTTCACTTTTCTCTTTGAATTAATGCCCACCATCTATTATCACTTCCATTACGGAAGATCATTTTTAACCCAGAAATGCTGTATGGATTGTTTGCCAGTATTCAGTTAGCTTTAATTTATGTGCTACTCCACACAGCTACGATTATGGCAAGCACCAACCACTTTAGCTTCTTTCCCTCATTGATAAATAAAGCACAGTGTGAGAATTCCTCAGACTCCAGATTGTATGTAATCAGGTTCTAGAAGCTGATGAGCAAACAATTTCTTCTTAAAAAAACACACCCAAAAGGGTACCTAATAAGAAGCTTCAAGTAATTCACACATCTATTTTTTCCCCAAAAAGCTGTAATAAGAAAAAGGCTGGATTATGACAAAGGTACTATAGTACCAGGCAGACCTCTTCCCTATATTACTTAGTAGATATACACATTTACAAACTAAGGTACTGGGAACTGCGGATCAGAATATGCAAGACCCTTTATTAAAGTTTACTGTGCTTCCCAAATTAGTGTCATGCCCTTGTTTTATGGGCACCTGAAATTACAATACTTCCAAGCCTTCCCACTCCAAACCCTGCAAAGACCACACAAAGGAACTCAGGTATCTATGATTCTTTGTAGTATGTGCCAAGGGGCTGCACAATCTCCAAACGAAAGTCTCCAAGTATTTGACAACATGAGAGGCACCAAAATACCTATTTGACCAAACTTGCAGAATGTGAGAGTACCATGAAGCATCATAAACACAAATCAGAGACAAACGATCATTTAGGACACCAAACAACTTTTTGAACACAGCCTTAAAAAAAAAAACAACAAAAACCACAAAATAAATAATTCAAATATCTAAATATCAAGGGATTAAAAGGCATTTACCTATATTTAAGGGAAGGCATCACAGGTGAGGAAAATTAACTGTCAACACAAGGTATCACAAATCAAAAAGCAGCTTTTTCACATAGGAGATAGTAGTAGCATTTGATAGCATTTGAATATGCTCATTTCCTGAAAGCTCAAATATCACCACTTCCTGTTTTTGCATGTCCACCCACTTCTGACATTGCAAGGCACTCTGTAAGTTTACTGTACCATCCCCATTGCTGTAAAGAATCTTGGGTTCTTTGTCAGGAAAACTTTCATAATGGAAAGAATCGGGCGTTTCCACACCAGTACCATAAAGACAGTGTATGCGCACACCAGGTGGCGTCATCTGGTAGACCAGGGGTTCAGTGTCTTGTCTCATGAGCCAGCCATCTTCAAAATTGATGTCCCTGTAGAATTTTTGGTAATCCCGAAGAGTGTAATTAGCTGTAGGTGTGCTTACAAAGACCTTATCTGGAGGCCAGGTGTAGTTGTAGGGGAGCATCCAATTTGTGGAAACTGCTGATCTCTGCTGGTCTCTAATCTTGAGTGAACTGATAACAGGTATTCTATTGTTGTCACCTTAAAAAAAAAAACATGGAATTTCATTACACACAAGGCAATGCATGAATCTCCTGCAGCAGTAATTACTACCACCTAGAGTGATAACATGAATAAAAAGATTATTCCCTTTGCTCATGGCGACAATTTGAGTTTTTCCTCATTTATGATTGTCTTTATAATGAACTTCTGCAAACTTTTGATAACTTACAAATTTAAATACAAGTTTATGAATGAATGACCAACAAACCAAGAACACTGCTGGCTTTCTAATATGCTCCTTTTTAAAAGAAGAGAATATTTCCTATATTAACCAAGTAAGAAATCAGCTTTTTTTAGGGGATATTTATACCATTTGCAAGTTTTGTCTTAAAGCTCTTCTGGAAACGTGTTTTACAGTGATTCTGGTACCTAGATCATGTTTTTACTGAAAGAACAGATAAATACTACTATCCACACATGTAAGAGCTCATGAAGAGACTTTATAGGTTTAACAAAGTGTTTAAAGTTTTGCACATTCAAAACAAGTAAAGTAGCAGTGTATCATTCAGGATAGCTATAAAAATTACTATATGGTTTATTTACCATTTGTTTTACCAGTGTTTTATCAGTTTATGCACTCCCTTTGTAACAAAACCTACCAGAACATGCCTACAATTGAAAGAAAATGGCAGACTCTTAATAGCTACCTAAAAAGATAACTTGTCATAAAAGGAAATAGAAGCAAAGCAAGTATTACTGGCTCTGCTTATGCTATCAAGTAAGAACACTGCACCCAATAACCAATTCAGTCTCTATGTGTAGTACTTTGGCAAAAGAAGAGTTAGAGATTGTTAGCTTCTGGTGGGAACCACAAAAAAAAAATCACCAATATCAGTATCTTCCCTTCCAGTCAGCTTTTCAAGACTGCAAAATACCAGCATTGCTTGGAACACAGGTTTCCTGTAATGCAGCATTAATTTTCTAGCAACCCTGGTAACCTAAACTGCATCTTTGCCAGGGGGGAGCAGGGATAGACAAAACCAACAATGCTTGAAAGACCAGTTGATAACTACTATAACTTGGGAAATGTTTTCAGCTGGCCAAGCTTTTCCAGGGCATTATATTTTCTTAATAAAATGCAACTCTAGACAGCTAGAGCTTTGTATCAATAAAGGTCTTAAACTACAAAATTGTTACACTTTGCCAAATTTAGACTTACTCTTATTACAGAGCTAGAGTTTGACCAAAACGTTTCAGGAATTTTTTGTAGACATCAAGTCCATCATTTTCTTAGCAGTTTGTTCCAAAGATGGCTTTAACACATAAATTATAACTTATATGCATCTTCATATTTTAACCATTGTTGTTCTTGCATCTTCACAAGATTAAAAGCTGCTTAATAAATGGCAGATATACTGATTACTAGAAAAGATTGGGGGGAAAAAAAAAAAAGCCCTGTGACTGATCCAAGTTTATTTTCATGGTAATGTCTGATCAGACTTATTTTCATTATCACAATGGCTGGCACATCTCAATTCTTTTTTCAGCTGAACCTCAAATCAGATTTTCCATTATTAGGTCCAGGTGGTTACAACATGTAGTGATGCAGGTCAACCACACCATAAAAATTGAAATACAGAAACTGAAACTGCTATTCCTGAAATAGCACCAAAGTATATTTTTCAATTCCATAAGGTGGCACTATTGCTTCAGCAAGGAGACCTAAAGCACAGTCTTTAATGCCATCCTTAGGAGGACTGTATGGAGACCTTGCTGGTACAACTCCAAAATAGATAAAAAGGAAACTGAAAAGAGGACAGCAAGAATCAAAGTCCTGAAAAATGTGTTTCATGTTACTGTGTGGTATAAATA
>VZTL01068032.1:6030-16141 GCA_013400535.1 Scopus umbretta | reverse complement strand
GACGGGCCGAGCGGCCTCTCCTCAGCCTCGCCGGCGGGAGCCCGCGCTCCCGTCAGCACCGCCCGCCGCCCCTCAGCCGCAGCGGCCCCGCGCAGTGCCCAGCACCGCGGAAACCTCCGTAAACCTGCGGCTCCCCCTGCCTTTCGGAGGGCCCCGGCCCGGCCCGCATGAGGCAGAGCCGGCAGGTAGGGCAGCCCCTCGGGCCCGGGCCGAGGCCTCTGGTCCCGGCCGGCAGTACGCGCTGAGGGAGGGAGGCGTGCTGCGGGAGGAGAGCGCCTGTCTCGCACGGCCACATCGACGGTTGTGTGCGATCGGGAAGGTTTCTAAAAGTGCAGTTTCTAAAAGGGACGTTTGCTGCAAAACGTATGCATAAAAATAGGTAGCGCCTGAGGGGCGTGGTCAGAATGGTCTAAGGAAAACCAAAAATACTTGGCAGAGCCGGGAATTTTAGTATTACACAGGCAAGGGACTGGGCATCCGATAGAAAAGCTGTGTAATAGCTGCACTTCAGGCAACACCTGACTAACGTGACAAGTAATTGGTACAGAGTATGGTTGAGGTCAGGCGTTTGGCAATACTAAAAAAGAATCATTAGACCTTTATACACATAACAAGAACAGGTAGACTTGTAATTACAGTCATTTAAAACCAGAAGGGGTATAAGCCTTCGTGCTTCAGCGATACCAGTTAGTAGGAGTTACGTGCTCAGCTTGAAGTACACAGTTTGGTGGGTGTCTGGTTGTGGAGGGGGAGAAAGAAGGGTATCCACAGAAGCAGAAACTAAACGGAGGAAAAAAGTGGTACTTGGAACCAGTGTAATTGCATCTCGTGATCAGCCGTGATTGTGCTGATCGGCAGGACAAGGTTTCCTTGGTTCACTCATAGATCTACTGCTGTGGACACACACTTTCTGAGCCAGGTGTTGCCAATTCATGCTCAGGGTAAAGCTATTTCTGACAGGGCTACTTTGCAATAAGTGTCTGCTTCACAGCTTCCTACATCCCTCGGTGTGTCTACTAACTTTCAGAAGTAGTCCTACCTTTAACAGTTAATACACTAGCATGAACAATATCACAGATGAAGACATGGGAGCGAGAGACAAGTAGAAGCAGAAAACTATTGGTAGCTCCTACCAGCTATATGCACTGTAAGGCATAAAACTGAAGGTGTTCTTGCCTCACTGAATTCAGTATTCAACAACGCTTGTAATTCCTGCAGAAAGACATGTCAAAAAGGTCTGTGCATGAAGGCAGAATATGGTAAAACAGATACACAGCCTATTGATAGGAGTTTAGAAAAGTGATGGAGGTGGCTTGGCATTGACAGGGAAGGAGGACGACACATCTTCCTCCTTCTGAAATAAGACAGAGGAAGAAAATGCAACAAATCACTCAAGGAAGCTAAGGCTAAGTCTAAATCTAGACTTGCCTTTTTCAAGGCAGCTCCCACACCTTGTATATTTGCAATGAGTGCAAAGGTGTCAACATCCAACAAACCCAAAGGCCTGTCCCAAAGACAGGTGCTTAGTCACCATGTAAGTGTTGACTTGAAATAACCTCCTGCTGAAACAAACTACAGGGTGTGCAAGTGTGACTGTAAAACTGATTGCAACATTGATCTTGGGGTAGGAATTAAATGTTACAAAATGCAGCAAAAGACATTATGGAAGGGTAAAACACTATCAAAAGAAAACTGATTTCAGTCACTCACAGTCATTCTCTCATACCCCCTGTACTCAAAAGTCCCGAAATGCACATGTCCAAATAGTTAGGCCAGGATCGCTTGTGCTACGGCATGAGGTTCAAGGAATGCCAGCTGTCAAGTCCTCACTACATCTCTTGGGTTCCCTTGGGTAGCAGCAAAGCAGTTTTTGTACAGATTTTCTATGCCTTTTAGGAGTGGGTGATTATGAAGTGGGTTTTTGTCTCAGTTTTTTATCTCGCCCTCTGTATATTTTGGGCAAGCTCACTGCCTGTTGTCTTTGTTCCCTCCTTTTGAAGTATCTGTCTTCCTGCTGAGCTAACAGAAAGAAGAATGGCCTGTACGACTTCCTCTAAACTTGTTGCCATCTCCCTGTTAGCAGAAGGCAGGTCTGCTGCTGATAAGGCATTTCTGCTGTAGGCCTCTCGGAGCACACCCCTTGCGGTGTTGATGTAAACACTGCATTTGTCAGCGTTAGCAGTTTGATTGCTCTTATTTGTGTCCTCGATTATCACGTGTCATTTTTGTAGCCCTTGCCTTGTTGATTCTAATCATGATATCACACACAGACATTTCCATACCCAATTCAAGCCTATCTGAATATTTCTTTTACAAATCTCTGTGCTGTTCTGGCAGCTGGAAGTATCTTCACACTTCACTAGAAAACTTTCCATCTAATTCTTCTCCAGGGAAAGCCTGCTAAAACACATAATTGCTATTTCTCCTGCTCTGCAAGCCCAGGCCCTTTAGATAACGGTCTTTTAGCTGATGAATAGAGTAGTGTAGTTAGTTCTTTTGTTGTCTCCTTTTGGGAGATCAGGACCATTCACATTCAAAACCAAATTAAGCTCTTTGCCTTCCTAAGGTTGTTTAAAGGTGCACAGCAAATTTCTGTTTTCACATTGAGTGCCTGGTCCTATTGTCACTTGCACCAACAAACACGAGGACCCCCGTGACACTCTGAAGAGTCCCTCAGCATTGCTTTACAGGGTGATGATACTCTGCTATTAATCGAGTCAGTGTAACTATTTCTAAGTGTTGTTTTGTTAAAGGGCAATCCAGCTCCTTCTCCACAAAGAATGACTTGACAGCAGGGCACTTGTAGATTAACAGCCATTCGGGAACATAACCATGTGTAGCCACAGGACAGAATTCTACTAGTCATCATCCAAGGCAAATTCAAGAAATAACAGAACCAACTACAAGTCTGAACTGCCAGTAAAATACCAGCAAGCTTATTATTAAGTAGTTGCAACTACTGATAAAAGCAGTATTGTACTTTTTTCACTTATATATGGGGTGAAAAATAATCATTATCCATACTCCAGAGGCCACTTTGTTACTACTGTAGAGGATTTTTTTAATGTGCATAATCAGTTTTCTAAGAAAATTTTTTTTTTTACTTTTTTCAAAAATACCTACCAGAAATAAACTATTTTAAACACCAGAAACTACAATGTCAGTAGCACTATCTTTGTTTAAGACTCCTTGAGGGCTTGTGCCGGCAACTTGACAAAAACCGTGAATTGGGTATGAGTTTGCACACTGGTTATTTAAAGGAAACAATCCTTTCCAGAAATCTAATATTTGCTTAAATGTCTTTTATTTGATTGAACAGAATTCTGTTTGCTTTTGATCCTTGCCATTTAAGTAGTGTTTGTATTGGCTCACATACCCCCAAACACAACTGTGCTGAGCTAGAGACACTAGTAGAAAAACAGCAAGTTTCAAACAAAGAGGTGAATACATCCACAGTGTTGGCACAGATCTACAGTGTAGGCAGAAGCCCATGTCAGCACTTTGCCTATGTTAATGCATTTCATTCAGGAATTTACCAAGTTCAGAATATGTTAACACAATCATCACCAGTCATATCTTCCAGAAATGTGCTAGCTCAACTTTACCACTTCACAAGATTTTACCAGCCATCCTAATTTTTGCATTTGAATTTGCACTGATACAAGTTATCTGAGACCCAGAATCCCACCTTAATGAAAATGAGAACAGTGGAATACGGATACTTGCAGAAGACTCTTCAACAAGAAAGAAGATAAAAGATTTAATCAGATGCTTATTACCATGTATATAAAAATTAATATATGGGTCAATTTGCAGTGATTTGCTTTAATCATCTTCCTTGTTACCGAGCGTATAGACAACATCTGCTAGCCATTTCATTTTTTCCTGCAGACATCAGTATGACATCTCGTCTTGAATTCCCAAAAATTCTCTTTGTCTTTGGAAAATATTGTAATACAGATCTGTGACATTTCTTTCCTTCCAACCCCCAAATATCACAGACCAGCCCAAGTATTCAGTTTTAAGTAAGTTATGTTCATATGCACGATTTTGAACTGGTGCCCAAGGCCAGGAAGGAATCAACCAGTGAGAAGTCAGGCCTACCCAGAAACCTACATAAGCCTATGTGTTGATAAAAACTAAGATATGCACAGGTATAATGAACTCGGGAAGACTAGAGTGATAAGTTTTCTTTTAGTTTGCCACAAGTAGTCAGATTCTAATGTTCACTTTCGGAACAGCACACTTGTTCAGTTTTAAGCTTCATTAAAGAATACAGATTTTTTGAAAGAAGTTGGGAATTCCACCCCCCCACCCCACCCCAGTAATTCTTCTGTCTGTACCACAAAGATTTCCAGTGCTCCTTGACACACAGATTTGCCCTTCTAAGTTTTCCTGCATCAGTAGGAAACCTGGCCATTGTTTAAGCATGGCTTTATTTTGAAAAAACAGCACTAAAATAAAATCATACAACACCAATATGATCTTTCTTCACTGTCTGCAGATCAAGATAATTGTTTGTGTTTTTGTTTTTTTTTTTAACAAATATCACCCCTTAAAACTCCACTTAGAAGGCAAAAAGCAAGTTTAATTCCTTCCTTCTCAAGAATGGTTTGAGGCCCAGTTGAAGTCAGTCATACCTGTACAATGTATTTTCGTACAATTGTGACTGACCTGTAATAATACTTACATGTTGCAGCTGACCTGAAAGGTGTACAGTCATAAACATGTATTTTTCTTAAGAGCTGAGTGTGCATTAGAGGGAAGCTTTTTTTTTTTTTTAAATAACAACACTGGGTTATATAATAATATTTCTTCAGAGCACAACTTAAATAGAGAAGATTCTATAAATATACCTGACATTCAGTTCAATTTGTAGCCCAATTTTGCTAAGTTAGCCAGAGGAGGGTTCCACTTCTGGACTGCCAATACTGAGGGTGTTGATTTCTTACCTTTAGCAAAGATTTTTTTTTTTTTTTTCCAATCCACTGTTGGACAGGTTAGTAGACTTTTTAGAAAGTCACTGCGCTCATTAAACAACACTTGTTAAACTCAAACTGTACTTGCATATAAGCACAGTAACATAGTTCCAGAACACAGTCTGACATGCATTTGAACCAGGGCTGCAAAGATACTTTACCTTCCTTTCCCTTCTCCCTGCTTCCTCAGCATTTCACATTCACTTCCATATTGTTCCCCATGCTCACCAGCATTAGGACAGGAAACAAGACTTGAAATCAGCTTCTCGGTCTCTTTCAGACTGCATTTGGTTACAGTGTAGAACGGGGCCAGAAAGAAGGGAAGAGCACAATTGGACAGTGACAGTACTATCCAGGCTTGCATGAGTATCAGCCTAGAACATGAGAGCCTAGCCATTTGCCAAGGTAGGATTTCCACAATTAATAGATCCCATCACTGTCATCTCTCCTATCTTCAAATCTTTAATCACTATAATAGAGATCATATTACTCTTTTGGCTCACAGTTTGCTAAAGCAAACCAATTCATGCTTGTAAGCCATCCACATAATACAGCTTCATAGGAAACTGTAGAGATCTAGTGACTAACAGGCTGAATTGCAGAACTGCTGCTCAGTTAAAGAGAATTTTGTTAGAATCTGGGAGTGAGAAATTCTTAGCAGGAATGCTGGGACTTAAGGTACTAGGAGTTTTACTTCAGATTTACTCAGAGTTTGTGTTCTGGGTTGGACCACTCAAGAATTTTGAAATTGAAGCTAGGCAAAATATGGAATTAAGAAAAATAATAAAAGGGGGCACAGGAAGATGGAAAGGGGAGATACAATTTTATGTAGGATGAATATATGAGGAAAGGAGTTGAACATATTATCTATGTTGTGATGAAAACTGAGTAGGTTGAACCCTCAGGGACAACTTACTTCTTGCACAAGTTCCCATAAATTCCAACGACTTCCCAGCACGTTGCGTGAGTGGTAGAACCTGACATTTTTTGCTGTGCAGAGAAACTGTTTGCACCCTCTGGGGCAGAAAGCTAACAAGGTGGTTTTGATCAGCGGGCAAGATACTTTTCAGGTGAAGAGAAGATTTAGAGAAGAAGCAGAATTCAACATGCTGTTGTTGTAAGGCTAACATGTCTTACAAGACTGCAAGAGTGGCTAGGGCACAGCGACACCATTGTCAAAGCAAAATAAATCTTGTTTGTTGTGTGGCATGAGTCAAACTGCAGCATTTCAGGATTCTAGCCCACATATAATGAAAAGGCAAGGACACCACTATCCTTCCGTTTAATAAGCAATTTCATCCAGTGTCACACCTTGTTTGGTATCCCAGTTGGGCAGGGTGTCAGGGAAGTTGCTGAGAAATACAGGGCTTAAGAAATTTGCTAGCTAGCTCAAAGATAACTTCTAAAAAGACACAACACTGCTACTGCTAAATCCAACTGATTACTGGCAAAAGTGAATCCATTTTTGGAAACACAGTTGTGTCCGGAAGAACTGAAACTGATGTCAGTCATTTAGTAATTTATTGAGGGGAATGTTGGTCTTTAGCTAGTCTCATTAAGGTTTCACTCACTCATTTTCAGTGCTAAATTGTTCAAACACCGAAGGACGGAAAAACATCTGACTGATCATATTTGTTGAGAAACTTCACTTCAGTGGATGCATTAAAAAATGAACTGATGAGAATTTAACTGACTTTAAGGGATATGTAAAGATTTTTTTTCTTCTTTTTATAAGTATGTTTTTTGGATCTGAAATGTGTATGCAATCCCACTAAAAGATGCATCTATAAAGCAAACGATCATCTTAAATGTGGAAATGTAATGCACATAGACCCTTAAGGTACATTAACATTAAAAAAACCCAACCAAAATTAACAAGATTAACAAAACAAATTGTTCATATCTGAGTTTTGACTGTCAGTGCATGTAATAAACAATAAATGCCTGATCTGCTGGTTGGCTGATACCACTTTCCAAAGAAAGAGAGGCTACAGATGCATCTAAATTGTGCACAGGCACTTACTATCCCATCCCTTGGGCATGTTAAGTTAAAAAGTATTGCTTGATGATTCCTGTAAGGATATAGTTCCCTTCTAGGCTGAGGGACACAGGCAGCTGGGAATGTTTAATCATGGGAAAATGGTTTAATCAGCAGCATCATGTGTAGCATTGTGTCAGGCAGCATCAAACATGTCAGTGCAAAAATATAGGAAAATTGAGGTTGGAAGGGACTTTTGAAGGTCATTTTTCTGTTCAAATCACAGCTAGGATCAAACTTAGATCATGACAGTTATTCTATTGGGCAAATAATACAAGGAGAATAGAAAATGACAATTCTAATGAAATTCCACCATTTCATTTAACCCATTTCTGGGATTAACACTGAGTAAAGGGCATTTTGAATAGGGGTAGTGAACTAACCTGTCACGTGTTAAACTGCAAAATAATATTTTAGAGACATTTGTGCACTTGTTAGAAAGGAAAAGCTTGCCAAAGACTACCTGGACATAGTACTTTGAGAAAACAGATTTAGCAGAACAACTTTTTTTAAGAAAATTAATATACTGTGAACAGCTTGAGATGCTTTAAATGTTGCTACCATGCTACATTGCCAATATGTTACTAGAATAACACTCTTAAGAGTTTCTTCATGGTATGGTGAAAATCATTTGGCTATCAGTGTTTGGTAGCTGGAAGTGAAGCTGCTCAGATTACAAGCCAAAGAAGTGGTAGAAAATGAGTACTGCTATCATGTGACATAAAAACAAATTTTCTGCTGAAAGCAAGAAATACATGATTTTTCATGTGGCAGATAAATTGGTCTCATGATTTCCTGTTAAAGGATATACCATTACGAGGCAATTTCAACTCTTCTACTTGGACCTCACCCTAACATAACTTGTGAAAACAATTTTGCTGTGTTTGTGGGCTGCAAAGATGCCTTGATTAGCTGGAGAAAACAATTCTCTCAAAGCTTATATCTTACTCTATTTTATTGGATATTTCCTCATTTTGGCAAGCTGCTAAATAGTACTGCCTTTTTCTGTTGTGCTTACAGATGACTGTTCTCAGATAACATAGAAAGGCTAACAAATTTCAAATTTTAAGTTCTGTTTAAATGTCTGGTTTCATATGGTTTAGAGTTGTCTTCTTGATACCTGTATAACCTTGTATAGAGGATAGTATTACATGATGATAAACAATAACCTAACAAACTTCCTAAATTATAGATTCAGCCTAACATTGTTCAAAACCTGAATCAGAGAACTAGAACTTGGATAAAGTTTGTGACTGGATCTGTGATTTTTCAGGGGGGGGACCCCCTAATAATTTGATCAACTGATTACTCAGCAGCAGTGTCTAGCAAGAGCCCTAGCCATGTTTTCCCTACTATGTAGTCTGTTTTTCACTCAGTAACAGACCTCAAAATGTGCCAAAAACCAGCACTCTCGATCAGGATATATTGCATGTAGCAAACATTTTGCTATACCACCATGAAATACATCCAGCTAATACAAAGGGGAACCAAGGCAGCAGAGCTACAGCAATAGTTTCAGTAATATTGTGGTCGGATACCACACAACATGGTTAATATGTGGCAACTCAAAAGACAGGAAAACAGCAATCATGAAAAAAGTGGTCGCACATCCGCTGTGCAGTGGAAGAACAGCTATTAAAGAGGTACCGTTCAATACCATTGAGGAGTAAATGCTTCCCACACAGATAGGCATAACAAAACGCAAAGCTACCAAGAAAAAATAACACATACAATTAAAACTAACTTTCCTACAATAACAAATAATGGCATATTTAAATGATGCTTGACTTTTAATGGTTTAAGCACAGAATAGGACACACAGCAAACAGATACAAAGCTCTACCAGAGGACAAGCTATGGTTTAAGGATTACAAGGTAATTGCATCACATAAGGATTTCTATGACTGTGGAGCATCTGGAGTAAATGAAGGAAGAATGACACAGTGACCTTTGAAACAAAGTTTTCTAAATGCTAGATCACAGACTGGTGTTGAGGGGAAAAAAGCTAATCACTATTTTTGTCATTTGAATGCAGACTAATCTAATCCCCAACTTTCAAAAAATTAGAGACATCTTTGACAGTAGTTTTAGACAGCCAAGCTATCCTCCTTTTTACACTGTAGCAGGGTGAAATAAACAGACAAGATGAGGGATCTTAGACCTATGTAACTTGGTTTCTTTCATTCTCCCACTGCAGCACACTGCAGTTTAATTGAACTCTTGAACTTCAGAACTAGTCTGTTCCTCTGCCTCAAAGAGAATATAAAAGAACTGAATGAAGGGAGAAAGGCAACAGGGATGATGAAAAGTGTAGAATGGTTTCTATATAGGGATTTAGCATGTATGCCGGAGCACTTCAGTCTGGAAATAAGAAATAACTGACAGATGTAGGGTTTCATCAGATAAGAACTATGGAAAGGATGAACAGGGATCAGCTATTCACTGTTTCTTCCAACATATGAACTGTGGGGCGCCAGGTGAAGGTAACAGGAGACCAGCAAACAAACAAATGGAGGTGGTTCTTCACATAGCATGTATCAAAACTACAGTGCTAAAAAGTTTATGTGAGTTGAAGTGTACACTTAGGCAGTCTACAGAGTAAATGTCCACAAAGCTGTATTAAACACACGGAAACCATACCTGGCTTAGGAAACTCCTCAGCTGTAATTGGCTAAATGCCGGAGAATATGTGGGGCAAGTATAGTCACACATGGCTTGTTATTATATTCTTCCCGAAGCACTTCCTTTTGGCTGCCATCAGAGACAAGATACTGGGCTAAAAGGACTTTCTGGTCTGATTCAACACTAGTACATAAGAAATAAGAATGCCTAAACCCAGATGATGTTATTAGGCTCAAGAGACAAATGTAAGAGTAGTGAGAGATCGGATGCCTTTAGAGTCTATTAGCCTTACTTTCTATTAAAATACATAAATAATTAGATTTTTAACTAAGAAAATGGTGCTAGCACTTTCTGCCAGTGAAAACACTTGCTTCCTTTAATGAAGATGTCATTATTATGCACAGAAATTTCTAATATTAAATAGAAATACTGCAGAAGCAATAGATCACATTACAGAATGATAGAAAATTAC
>VZTL01068031.1:0-11320 GCA_013400535.1 Scopus umbretta | reverse complement strand
AAAAAAAAAAAAAATGCTCAGATCTCAGCACATGTGAAGTTTTTGTCCTGGTGCTTAAACTTATCAAATGTGCAGCACACCTTTTGCCCACTCTAATACCATCTCCAGAACATCTCTCATACTTCCTTTTTCTTCATTCATTGACAACAAAGATCTCTTGGACTGTTCTAACAGGCTCGGCAGGAAGGTGATTCCACCAAGCCTAACCTTTACATTAAAATTTTCCCACATTATTTTCCCTATCAGCTGTGACTCAGAATAAATTTTCTGCTGATTAGAAAGTACTTGAACACCTGTAAAGTTCACAAGTGATTGTTACCTACACAGATATTAGTAAAGTGCTAGTTTCAGGAACTACTATGTTAAGCATTCCCGTTCTTATGTAGCGTGACAGCTATTTTGACATTACAGCATTAGCCCGTACACTAAGCGTAAGACCCATTTTTATTAGTGGCTTGTCTTACATAGCAGAAGTCAGCAGGATTGATTACATCACCACACAATTATTTTCAGAAGCAAAGAAGGAGGGAGAAATTTTTTATTAAAGCTGCTGTGGGATACCAAAGATCAACACCCAAAGGAACCTGTGTTTTCATTTTCCTTGAAATTGGTCCTTGAGGAACATACTACGAGTTTGAATTATTGGATGTTTTCCCTACATCTTCAACTATACCCAGTCTTTCAATGCCAGTTTGATTGCAAATCTGTGGTGGTGCGCAATTTGTGATTTTCTGTGTCCAAAACCTACTGTGCAGATTCATAAAATAAATTAGTTATACAGAGAAGTTTTATTGGCACCATGCAGACTGAGTAATCTGATAGCTATCCACCTCTACCCAAACTGCCTATGGGCATCAGAATCACAATGTAATAAGGTAAATTCTCTTTGCATTTTAATACAGTTCATTAATATCTGCTTATTCTTTCATGTATATTATTGTATAATGAATGATTCATTATC
Organism: Scopus umbretta; assembly: GCA_013400535.1. Lineage (NCBI taxonomy): Eukaryota > Metazoa > Chordata > Aves > Pelecaniformes > Scopidae > Scopus > Scopus umbretta. The sequence goes on along the minus strand of VZTL01068031.1, from coordinate 10,359 downwards.
ACAAGTCAGTAGTCCTTTAACTTTTTACTGTGTAATGTAATTGCTTCTTAATTCATCTACTAAATGCAAAAAAAGACATCATTTTAATATACATTTTTTTAATGTACGAAGGCAAAGAGATAAGCAAGGGAGATACTGTATGGACCTGCAGTAAATTAAAGCAAGTAGCTCATTTGAATACCTTCTTTTTATAAGTTTTATCCTTAGATAACCTTGCCAGAAGATATGAGTAATGTTTGTATGAATTGCTATGAAATTGCCATTCATTCCAGTGGAGTTCTCATGTACCGATGCGTCCCAGTGACTATAAAATAGCACATGCAATTCAGCAGAGATCTCCCTTGCTTTATGGTTACTTTATTACACTTAATGACTCTTTTTGCTCTTAGGGACTTATTTCTCTATATGTTTCACAGCAAAAAGTCATGGTGGCTGGTTGCACAAGAGACAGCTCTAGGAGTCTCCACCATTTATTTGAGTTTGTTTTATTTAATAGGTAGCTGCTTGGATAATTCAGGTCATTAAAAGGTCTTGAAAACAAGACTCCCCCAGAGAGCCTGCAGTGAAAGCACTTCTTTTCACTATCATTTCCAGAGCTACTTGGGCGGAGACATCCAGCATCTCTGCATACTGCAGTGTAAGGAGCATTGGTACATTCCCCCTTGTTGCTGTGGCACCCTAGGGGATGCATTTTCCTGAGTTACAAAAGCACTGAAACGTTATGACTGTAGGTCTTCAAAGGTTGACAGAAATTGCCTCATATTTGCAATTGAAAATGCCCTTTTGGATGTCACCACTTAAAAGTAATGAAACGTTAATGAAGACTAGTTATTATAGACAGTATTGAGAAACAGTAAGCCTCCTTTCACTGACTCACAGGTCTGAACTACTGTTCCTCACAAAAGCCCAAAAGGTCAAGATAATCTGCTGATGTTGTAGATGTTCATAATACTATTTCTGATTTCTGAATACCACACTTTTCACTCTTCTGTTGGTCATATCTTTGCAAGAGATCACAGAACACACTAATATCCTGCTGTTAGAAAAAGCATATTGTACTATGGGATGTCCTACTGAGGCAAGATGCTACACCAATCTTTGTCAGTCCCAAATTCTGCCTGGAACAGGAGATTCAAAAGGATATTTTAAGAGCAGACTTTTTTTTTTATTAGCTACAGTGTAAAAACACCCATATTAAGGCCCTGAGGGAAGGCCGAGGGAATTGACTTTGCTTTTATCCTGTGGTTTTTTCTGGTAAAATATTAGGCATAACCTTGTTTGTTTGTTTTTTTAAAATTCCTATTTGCTCCCAGCTATTGCTTGCCCCACTTGCTCATTTTATCTTCAATTACAAGATAATTGTAGAGAGTTGAAATCAGGATCATGACTATTTGAGTGTTTGTACAGCAACTAGCTTAAGTGGTACTGTTGCTGTCCTAGAATTTTGCACTAATAATACCATGTGCTTTAGATGCTCTATTGCCACCTAACTCTCAACAGGAATTACACAAAGGAGCAGATGTATCACACAGTCTGTAAGCAATGTATTTGCTGAAATATAAATACTTAAGTACAAAAAGAAAATATCCAATACTTAAGTTCAAATAAGTACTATTGCACTTGCTTGTTATTAATTTTTCCCTGTGACCCACACAGGGAAATTCTGTTTGAGCTGCAGTGGGACCATAACCCAGCCTAGCATCAGGCAAAACAGATGGTGCCACCTTCTCAGAAATTTACCTACATGCACACAGATGAAAAATTCTGGTAATGTTACTGGAGCACATTGTTTTTCAGACAGGGAGGAAGATGAGCAAGGAAGACATTGTAACGAACGACAGCAAAATAAAAGTAACTGCCTGTTAGGTTACCTGCTTTCTGTGGCTAAAGAGATTTTGTGCTGCTCATCGCTCATTTTTGCTGCTTTCTTTCAGCGATAAGGTGTATGTAGCCACAATGGGCATGTGTATGTATATACAGACCTTTATCTATCTTATCACACACACAAAAGTTCCCTTGAAGTGATCAGTTTCTAAAATTCTCCCCAAAAGGCACAATCAGACCAAATAATAATAATGGAGAAACAGGTAAAGTGGCAAGCTGAAAAAAATCTCATTCCTTACATGAGTTGAAGAACACCTGGTTTAGCACAGATGAAACTTAAATGGAACTCTAAGAAAGGTACAGTTCCATATAAAAATCCCGAAAGAAAATAGGTACTATATCTATTGACAGGATTTTCATGTTGTTGTCTGTCTGCAGCATTTTTGGGGTCATGGGGTAGGAGGAAGAAATAGCAAAAAGAATGGGACTGTTCAAGTAAAATAAAACAAAATAAAACATTTTACTAAATTGGTACCATTGGCAGTAACACAAACAACTTCTGATGAGCCCTTTGATTTCACACTGACTATTAGGCTTCCATCATATGTGATGTATCCTCAGAGGCCTGTCAAGAAGCTTTAAGAATGAACAAGGCTAGAGGTAAAATGTATATATGAAACCACTCTGAATACATTTGCATACACAATCATAGGTCTTTACTAACTCTATGTACACATACATGAGCAGATATGTCCATTATTTAATGACTGTCCTCCTCAAAGTTTTTCTGGTATATTCTTTTCAAACCCTTTAGACACAGAGATCTCAGTTATATATGTAAATAATTTAAAAATAAATTAATTTCAATAATCATTTATGTCTTACCTTCTCAAATGTGTATTTTTCTTCTTAATTACCTCTATTATTATTAGTTGAAATGCATCTGAGTCAAATAAAGGACATTATCTCTTACAACCTGATCTAACAAGGTCAATCAGTTTTCATTTAACCTCCAGGCTAACAGAGAAGACAAAGTTTTCCCACATACATTGTAATAACAATAGGCACAAAATGACAGTGAAGAGTTTCAAGTTGGCCATGTCATTCATTCTTTGTTCTTCACTGGACAAGGCTAGGCTTCTCAGAAGCCTGCATTTTCTGTCAAAAGCATTTCAGGACATGCACTGGTATTCTCCTTCACTAGTTTTTTTCTTTTTACTGCTTCCCTTTGCAATGCCTTATTAATTTATCAAATGTGTGGGATACAAATGTTTCTATCTATTAATACTATTTAAAAAGTCATGAGATGGAATGTTTTCTATTTAAGCACCAAAGACAGAAAGCCATCACAGCCAATATCTACATACTTTTTAAAGTTTGGTCTCTTGTACAAGAGGGAAAATACTAAGACGGCCAGAAAGAGGATGGTCAAAGTCAAGTCTCTCAGTGAGCCCCACGAGCAGGCTATAGACAGTGTCTGTGTGTTGAAATACTGATCTTATAGTTTGCTTCTAAAAAGGATATAAAGTCTGTAAGCACACCAATTTCTGACATTTGTATTCTTTAGAGCATCTAAAGTTTTGCTTCTTGGTTTGTTCAGAGCTAACTTAGTCTCAACAAGGCTGATCAACTTGAGATTATAGCTCATACTCAAATTTAGTTGGTGTTAAGCTAGTTAGAGAACCTGGCTGCAGAGAGGGATTCCTGAGCATCCATGCCAAATTAAACACCTATCTTTGCCTGTGCTTGTGCAAAACACCTGAGGCAACTTAAGATTATCGTTCTGCTTTCTTTTATTTATTTCTATATAGCTTTGAAACACCTCATACACTTCTTAATTCCCAGAATATCTGTGATTTCATCAAATTTTAATGCAGAGTATTTTTACATTACTGGACTTCTTTCACAGAATGTGTGAGTATACAAATATGAGCGTATGTGTGTATATGTACACATACATATATGTACACATACACTTACTTTTTTCCCTTTATATCTCTTGAAAGATATATACATTTTTAAATTCTTGTATTCCTAAAGAACCTCAGATCTACTTTAACTCCTTTTGTTCACTGTTTTTTAATTGCAGGTTCTCTCTGCTCAAAATATCTAATGTTCATTGTTATTTATTTGCAAAAGCTGAGTTTTATAAATAACATGGATCACAACTTCAAATAGTTCAGACTGGACTAACTGCATGTGAGTTTGCAGAACCAGACTGGTATTTTGTCTTCCCTAAGCGGATTGTTCTTACAAATGTTAAAATGTATTTCTGTCTTGCAAAGAACATACATGTATATTTTAAGTATTTGTTTCCACAGAGGTTTTTTGGTTCCTAATCAGTGACTTCATAGTTTTCAGACAAGCAGGTGTGCCAATTGTGTACCTTGTAAAAATATCCATTCACCTAACGGAACTACACTTTGGAGTCTGTGTAACTAACTAGAGGGTTGCCATTTTTTAACTTAAAATACAGTTACCAAAGGCTAGTCACAGATGGGCTAGGTAGTTGCCTGTGCTTTAGGGAACTGTTAGTTTCTGACTTGCCAAAGGTATAACACCTAAATTCNACTACAGCAGCTACTAGGAAGAAAATGAACTCTGAATTAAGCTGAAACCAGGACACATCTAAATGCACTGTTTACCACAGTCTACACTAGTTAAGATTAAGATTACATTTCTTTTCATGTTTCATTTAATTTAAAAGTTATACTGAAGTTGATTTTGGGGCATCACTGTATATAGCGTTATAAAGTGTTTTAAATATTAAAATTACAGATTTTTGTCCATAGGCTATTTCTAAACAGCTTGTGGAAAAACCAGAACATGGCAAATTCCATGTAATTCTTGTAAATCAGTGGGAAAAATCAGGTCCTTTGGAGTGTCTTAAACGAAGGTAAGTGTTATTTTATGTTAATATAGTAGTATCAGATTTCAGATTTCATTAGAAGTGTGCTTGCCTACCAAAAAAGAGGAGAGAAGGACAAGTAAATTTGGCTCCTGGTCTTAATCGCTAACTTTCCTGAGCTTTCTTCTGCTTTGCATAGGGATTTCCTTGTACTGCAGCAATCTCCTGTCTCCATGCCTTTACACTAGAGCTGTCTACTCCATTAAGAAGCATCCGAGCTGTGTGCCAAAAAGTACATAGCAGATGGAGGGAGCAGGCAAGGATCATACACAGAGATTTCAAGTAAGGACACAGACAGATGACTGCACGTGAAACAACTGAGAAACAACTAAGACTGCACAGCCATGCCCCTGGCCTGTTATTACAACGGCTACCAAAAATACCTTTAGAGCATTCTCTTATCATTTGGAATTGCCTGCCGCTCTCTTAGATGGCCAGTGCTAACGTTATAGAAACAAGTGAAAAAGGCAGTCTTTTAGTTCAAAGTCTGAAGCAGAAGTGTCAGCCAAAAGACCCTCCTCCCCACATGAGAACACTTCGTAACAACCGGTTTCTTCCAGCCCCAGTGGATGACTTAGGGTCAGAGTTTCTGGCGCCAGCCTCCCACTCTTCTGACCCAATGGCTGCTGACAGGAATAGGACAGACAGCCTGAGCTGGCACCCTCTGCAACCCCTCGTAGCTTAAGGCCCTGTGAAGTGCTGAAATACAGGATGCTCTGGCACTTAAAACCTCCCAAAATGCCAGAGCAAAACACATTAAGAAGTATTTCAATGACAGTTGTTTGAGCCTGGGGAAGAGCATTTTACAATAGTTAATATACTTATTAGAATAGGTTATGTGAATGCTAAATAACTGGAAGTTGAATTAAATATTTAGAAAAAAGAGCTGTCATCCATTTGACTAAAACATTAGTGAAAATGTTCAAAGCAAACACAAAAGAAACCTCAACAAATACATACTATGAAATTCTACAGTCAATATCAATAATTGTTACATCAAGCTATTCATCACCTTAGATGTTATACAAAATGTTATTTTGGGGTTTTGGTACCACCTTTAATTGTCTGAAGCAACAAAGAAGAAAACAGCCAAAATTAATTTGCTTTTAAAGAATGTCATCTGATCAGAAATTCCATTTAAATAACACCACCATTATGTTTCCCTTATGTTGCTTTCAGAAACGTAAGGCTGCATCAGGTTTCTGTAAAGTGTCTGGACTTTACAAGGAAGACTTAAGCTTTTGATAGCTCTGAAATCTCTAACTGTTCTGTCAAGTATTTGCCCCAGATACAGATGTCTTGCAAAAGCACCTGATACTGCATTTAAAATTCTCCTTTAAAAGTGGACTTCTTAGGGAAGTATTAGATGGCCTGTTAGGTCCTTTTGCACCTTTCAACTTTTACAAATTTAAGTTCAGGACCCTAAAGCCAAAATTAATATAATCTAGAAATAAATAAAGAATTCAGCACATCATTGAAATGATGGGAGGAATCAGAAAATGATACAAGTATGCAGCTGTATACCTCTGGAGAAAAACTAGCAATAGAATGAAGATTTTTGGAAGCTTGGACTATTGAAAACAATGATCCCATTCCTAAATCAGAGTAAATTACAGAAAGTGACTTGTTTCTTAATTGTTCAGAATATATTCTGCATCTCCATGTTAATAGAGATGGTTTGGAGACTTACTGAAAAAAACAGTAGTATTGAGAGACAACATTATTTTAACTGAGCATGCATCACTGATTTTTTTTTTTTTTTTTTACACATAACAGCAAAAGCCATGGCACCTGCATTTGCAAAGAGTTAAGAGTAAAAAAAATTTTGATTGTTCTATATTCTTAATGAAAGAGGAGAAGTTTTGAAATAGATTCATTATAGCAAACTTCAGAATTTGTAGGCAAAAGAGGTTAATAAATTAATAAAGCTAAAAATAAAATTTTATACTTGCAGTAGAAAAATGCAACAGCATTCACTCTAATGCAACATTAGAGTGAAGCTGCTTTTAGGAAGAAATGTCTGTTTAAATAGAAATATGGGACAGAACATATATGTATGACCAGCTAAAATACTTGTAACCTTAAAAAAACATTCACAAGAAACTGTGAAAAGAACTGACCACACACTAATGAGCAGTTGACCGGTAAGTTACACCAGGATTTGCAAAAAATGTATGTACAAAAAATGAAAAAATTACAGTGCACATTCAATTTGTATATAAAGTATTCTAGAATATAAGAGAGTTTTGGCAAAACCTTTACTCAGAGAGTTTTAGACATTTGGTGCTGACATCAATGGAAATATACAAGCTCAGTTTACACACAGTTTAGGTATCCCCGACAGCAGAGGCAAGGTCAAGATATGAGCAAGGTAAACCTCAGCAACCAGCTCAACCTAAAATTTATGTTTATAAATCAAAAGTTATTTTAAGGAATAGTTAATGTTTCTGTCTTCTCTGAAGATGCTTCCTAAATGAAAATAAATCTAAGGGTATTTTTATTCTGCTCAGATGAAATTTGCTTTTCCACTGAGGAAAAAACTGGAACAGCAACAGATGTCTAGAAATTTTGTGGAATTTTCCCTCTTCTTTTACCTCCTATCCCATCCTGTCTTCCTCTTGCAAGTTGTAAGTATCTCTGGATAGTTATAATGTGGGGTTTGCAATCCCCTGCAAAGGGGTTCTCAGTAGAAAAGCAGTAGGTGGAAAAAAATGTTTTCAACCTGGTGCTTTCCTCTTAGCTCATCTCACCTTTGGTCAAAGAGATTTTCATCCAACAGCTGGAACATGACATCTCTGTCATTGTAATTGCTGGCTATATAACCCAAAAAGATCATCCTTTGTCTTACTGTTGTGGTTTAACCCCAATCGGCAACCAAGCACCACATAGCTGCTCGCTCACCCTCCCCCTGCCCTGGTGGAACGGGGGAGAGAACCAGGGAAAAAAACCCTAAAACTCGTGGGTTGAGATAAAGGCAGTTTAATAGGACAGCAGAGAAAGAGAAAATAATAATAATAGAATATACAAAACCAAGTGATGCACAATGCAATTGCTCACCACCTGCTGACCAATGCCCAGCCAGTCCCCAAGCAGTGATCGCTGCCTCCCCGGCCAACTCCCCCAGTTTATATACTGAGCGTGACCTCAGGTGGTATGGAATAGCCCTGTGGCCAGTTGGGGTCAGCTGTCCTGGCTGTGCCCCCTCCCAGCTTCTTGTGCCCCTGGCAGAGCATGGGAAGCTGAAAAATCCTTGACTAGTGTAAACAGCTGAAACCAGGACACTTACCTATATGTGTTTTTCTACACCTCATTTTCCTAATGGATTTATATATTGTGAGCACACCATAAAACATGTGTTCTAATAGTTTTGGAGACCTTCTAGCAGATGTTTATAGACAAGAAAATAGCATAATTTGGTTTTAAACTAAGCTAAGTGGGGCTTCCCAAGCAAAGGCTTTAGACTGGAAAAACAAGCAATGTCTCAGCAGAACAGCAGAGGGAAACAGAGAGACAGTTCTTAGTATTAAACACTAATAACTGGTAGTGACAAAGAGGTTTGGTGGGTTATGTGAACTGATAAGTTTAAACTCATCACATTTATAATACAAATAATTGAAAGCTTGAGTACATCGACTGACAGGCAGAAAGGGAGTTATGCAAATGAGAACTATAATTTATTAGAATAAAGAAACCATTACCTTACTGCGTGCCTTTGAATGATTCTTCTTCATGACTCAACTTCAGTGTTCTAAGAATATGAGTGTGTGACATTTCCTTGCACTATCAGATACTGAAAGTGTGGAAAAAGTTGTCTTCTAGACTACTTAGCTTTCTGGAGCTCATAAATAAATTTTTAAAAACAAATTTCAAAGCCATGTGATTCACTTAAGCATTCAAAGTAGACAAAATATAGAAAAATTTTGCCAGAGCTAGTTAGATGAAGTTTATTTTTACTCCAGTTTCTCCCTAAACAACTGTCCTAGGCCAGTACTATCCACCTAAATAAAAAAGTTATTTTCTCATGGTCACATATATGAGAGGCAGCTGAGGATACACAACAGGGCAAGAGGCCTTCTGTACTAAAGCTTTCTATAGGAAGAAGGGGAATTTGGAACTCGAAACCTGAAAGACTCCTTTTTCTGTATATTTTTCTATTGATTTTAACTACCTCATTTAATAAAATTTAGGGACTGGGTGCTTACAGTAATTTCTTTTTTACTAAACATTTTTAGGAAACGCCTTGCCCTTTCTTCACTCCTTTGTACAACAAAGGATGACTAGCATTTTTCTTCCTAAAGCCAAATATGTTTTCCAAGCCATGATTACGTCAAAGTCTTTTATAAATATGACATTTTTACAACTGACATAAAGGACTTCTCAGGTCTTAATAAGCTATAAGAAGGTAATGAAATATTCCCTCATGCAAAAAATACGAAGGTCTTAAGTGTGTGTACCTGATTGTACATGCATATACATACGTGTCTGCCCATGTGCGTAGAAGATAATGTATATACTTCTCAATAAAGAGAAGATGCTGACAAACCTAAATAAAGTTATAATAATACACAGACATGAAAGAAGAAGAGAAATCATTATTTCCAATTAACTATTCTGAACTAGATATAAATATGGTAATTATTACTGCTCGGTTTATGAAACTGTTGAGTGTCTTGTAAATTAAAAGAAATTTTATGTTCAGTGGAGGCTTTATAGTTCATAGTCTTTTCTCAGGTAATTTATATGGTTTCACTACCCGCAGTGAAGATCTTACGCCCCAGAATGTTTCGCCCAACAATCCTTGTTCTCTGCATTTCATACTCCACTGTCAATTCAGTGTTGATTTCAATTCTGATACCATTCTCAACTGAGTTCATTCTACCTCAGTCTGCTATGTCATATTTCAGTCACAATGACTGATAACACGGTAACTGATGTTTGTACAACGCAGATGCTCACTGTACCATAAAAGTGCTGTAGACAAAAATTTAGGACAGTTCTTTGATCAACAGTTTTCTCTTTGGCTGACATGGTAGATCTTTCCTGTAGTATCTGAAGTTCTTTAAATTAATACTCAATTAACTAAATCCATCCTAAACACTACAGAATGCCCAGCCATTGTGAATGTGCTAAATGCTATGTGTGTGCATGTGTGCATGTGTGTGTGTAACATTCCAGCCAGGAGAATGAAGAATCCATTATAATTAAGTCTGTCAACATGGAGCATGGTGAACAATCTTCATTTCAAATTTTATCCACATAAATTCATACATGGCATATTAATTGTACATATTTTTTCTGTATTTGAAACATTTCTCTAGACTTCATGACCTAAAACTGTCTTCCTAAATTTAGCTGGAAGAACTGCAAAAGTAAACGGTAATGTATGTGTCACAATATTAAACACAAGCATCCTTTAAAGTGCAAATTTTTGGTTCGTGTGCATTCAAACATTAAACAAAATGAAAATAAATAATCATGCTGTGACAGATTCTATCTTCCTATCAGACAGAATACGGTATGTGATTTTTCTACACTGTACAAGTCCTGTCTGCAATTAGAGGAGACTAGCTGGCACAAGACGATTGCAAGCAGAACAGACAACTTGTGCTGACCTCTAGGAATTACAC
>VZTL01068029.1:0-18530 GCA_013400535.1 Scopus umbretta | reverse complement strand
CAAGGTGGCTCACTGCTGCTAGTGGCTGTTCATTTCTGTAGTCTGCGTGATTCCAGAAGCTGGAGAACTGGGTAATAAAGAAAGGTCAATGGCAAAACTGTTATCGGGATGCATGGCAGCAGTATCTTTTCTCTCTCTCGAATGTAAAATAAAATACATGTGAAATAAAGTCTTGGCCTCTATTTGAGAATGAGTCTTTGATTTCTTTTATCTAGGACTCTTGTTTGTCATAAACCCATGAAAATACNATGAGGGATAGCTGAGCTTGTGGCAAACCCAGTATGGGCCATGAAAATATCTGTGCTTAGGCTACAGACTAAGTCTCTCTCTGTTATGGAAGCTCTTGCAAATTTTGTATGCTCAAGATTATTTTTTTCCTTGTATCCTTCATCCAGCTGATTGGGTGTGTTGTCCCAAAGATGAGTTCTTTACCTGGTGTGCAAGAACCAATTCACATATTGAGTCAAGATATTTGCTTTATTCCATTTCTGCACAGAGATGGGTGCTAGGTGGTAATTCCACAAAACTAGTACACCCTGTTAGCCTTGCTTCACATATTTATACAATTAAAGTCACTACACCTACTTTTTACTTGTTGGTTATTCATACTTTTGCTTCGATTTGAAGACAGAGCTCCCTTTCACATCACTACGCATGCTCAGTGGGTAGGGGTCTCCCTTTGGAGGTGGGTAGCTCTTCCAACAGAGGTGTGGTTTTCATATTATAATTGGCTGGTTCACTTAGGGGACACCAATTAGTGGATCTTGCTGACTAGTAAAGAGGAATAAAGGGGAATTTTGACACTCAAGCATATATGTTTGTTATTTCAGATGTCTCTTGGCCTTATGCTCCTCGTTATAGACATCCTGGTGTCTATTATCTTCAGTACATTCCTTCAAAAATCAGTCATCAGGAGACCTTCTTTATCATCAACAATCCTATCATGGGTATGATATTTTCAGATGACTGAGGTATCTCTTTGTCAACTCCTGTTTTTTCTCAAAAAGGCTACCTCCAGCAATCGAGCAGAAACTTCTTTGCTCCTCCATGCCTCTGTTAAAATGACTTTGAAAAATGACTTTGAATTTCTTATTGGAAGTGTTAAAATGGCTTTTCAAGCAATTTTCTGAATATACTTATGAGTAGACAGAAACAGTAGTAAAGGAAGAATTGGCTCAAAACATGGGCTGAGTGGATACAGGTCTGTGCAAGTAGTAGCATCTTCCTTTGGGGGAAGCAGTGCAGTCCCTGTGATGTGATACCTCAGTTTACCATGCTTTGACGATTTTTGTTTCTGCCACCATTTTGCAATGCCATGTTCCCCAAAGGAAGGAGAGTACAAGCTTCTAAGAAATATGATTGTTTTAACTTTTCTTGGCTTGTATATGAGCTGCTCAAACAAAAAAACATTGGGAGAAAAGTTTTACATCACTTGTATGTTTTTCAGTGCCGTCATAATTGGTGTAAATACCAGGGAAGAATCTCTTTCATAGAGAGGTTCTGGGTATGAATTTTCCAGAACATCAGTATTTCTCTGAATAAAGTTGTATTTTTGTTGAGATTTTAGTGATTAAAATGTAATTAGTGACTAAAAAGGTAAGAGTGAAATGGAAATCTCAGTGGCATGAGAGGTTTCTGACTCCTGGGAGGATGTTAATCCCGTTTGAGAGTGATGGTTTGGTGGGGGTTTTTTGGTTGGTTTTGTTTTTTTTGGGGGGAGGGGAGCAATAGTAATTATCTAATTAACAGGCATCAGGGTCTGCTTTCCGTAACTGCTTTTCAACTGATATGTTACAGTTATTGGAGGTATGGTTGCACACAGCAAAAACATGAGGGTAAACTTGCAAGTAGGGCAAGGCACAATTAAAACTGAAAATTGAGACCTGTAACGTTAATTAAAAAATCATTAGCTACCATTTATGATAATACACCTTCATGTCTCTCCTTCCTCCTCCTGTCCCTCCCCCTCTCGGAAAATATAAAAATTCCAATTTATCACTTCATGAAGGAAAAAGCAATTATGTTAAGCTTCCATGCAGTCTCATAATGATTTGGGGATTGCAGCTCCTGTTTCATTTCACCCTTAAGAAGTCCAGTATGTTCTTGTGGCTGAGGAGAGTGAGAAAGAAAGAAGATGGGGACTGGATAGAAGGAAATATTTGAGGAGAGGTTTTGGATAAAGAAACAAATACTGTGGCTCTCTGTCAATATAAAGATTAGATTTGGATTAGATTGTTTTCTCAGTAAGTATGATTTAAATGTGGTTAATTTAATTTGAAAAAGGCTGAAAGAGACAGGTGAATACGGCCTCAGAGTTTACAACTCGTCTTCAACTCAGTGAAAATACACTCTGCAGAAGGTACATGAGAATTTGTGTGTTTGTAAGACTTGCAATTTTTTTTTTTTTTTATTGGGAAACATAAGAGGGGAGATTTATTACCAAGAGCTACAAATCAAAGTAATTTCTGATTCAACCACAGCTGGTGTGCACACTACCTATTATTTCTCATAATATGTTCTTTCATTTCATGGACAATGTGAATATTTAGTAACAAAGAAAGCTTTCAGGATTTCAAGACACTTCATTAACAGCAGCGAAGGTAGAATTGAGTAAAAAATCACCTCATTTGTTTTTCATTTGGTTGGCAAAAAGAAAAACAAACCACTATTCCTGCTTAGAATGACAACAAGCTTTCCTCGTTCTCTGAATTGTTGATAATTAAGAAAATAAATGTTCTGAGGTCAATTGTGATTTTATGTGTGTTGCTGTGATTGGGGTTTTAAAATATTTTGACTTCTAAAGAGGTTTTCAAATAAAGGGTTTTTTTCTTTCAAATGGGAAGAAGTTGCACATCTCATTTTGTGTGGGAACTACCTGCTTAGAATTGTGGTGTGTGGTGTTTTGTGTTTGGTTGGTGGTTTTTTTTGTAAGTAAGAAGCATGGTGTGATTTGAAAGTGTTCTCTATCTGTAGGTAAATCTTTATCAGGTACAGGATATTGCCCCCCGACGTGGCCAGTTGCCACAACCAAAAGTAGACTTAGGGACTATATAGCTTGTTAGAGGCAGTTGGACGGCACTTTGGCACTTGAGGGGATCAAAACCCTGTATCTAAGAGGCATGTTTTAGAGCTTGTAGGGAACATGAAGATGATGACATGATCTTCATGTGGCTGAAGGAAACAAAGATGATGACTTCCTACTCTTGGTCTTGTGGATGTCTTTATGCTGCCTCAGTCTAAGCTGATTTTGGCACCTTGCTATTGTGTTTGACATAATCAGAGATCTTCTCTAATGTGGTGTGGGTAATTGACTTTACTCTGGACCATGAGAATGACTGATTAATTATGCTGCTCAGAGATGCTCCCTCTCTCTTGCTAAGCAAATGCAGTGACTGGAGATCCAGTGTTGGCAATCTGCCAGCAGATCTCTAACCATAAGAAAATCTACTTGAGTTGGGTAAACTGGCTTTGTGTTTATATTCTGCCAATAAGCCTTGGTAGACTTTACTCTCTCCTCACACTGCCTCACCCTGAACTTGTGCTTGTATTTGCAGTACAGTGCTATAGTTTTTTGACCTGGTGAGAAAGCCAGAGCCAGCTGAGCTGGACTGCAATATTGCCCCCAGCCATGGCAGACATGTATGTTCACGAGGCTGTGGAGGTATCTGGGAGGCTGGCTGTTTGGCAGAAAGGAGTTGGCTCAAGACTAAATCAGAAGACTTCCAGCCCTCAGTGTCATTATGTAAAACTAACTCAATGTTTTGGTGTATGCTTACTGTAAAGATGACTATTAATGCTCCAAGGCTATAGCACTATTTCTGTTGAAAGCTGTTTTCATACATAACTGCATCATGCAGCACAGATGTTAGGAGTCTTCTTTGTAATCAGATAATCTGATGAGCATCTTAATCTTCCTTAAGGTGCTTCAGAGTTGTTGCTTATATGGCAAAGTGTCTTGCTGCATGGTGGGACCCAAGTTCCTGCAGTTAATCTTTATATTCATAATTCAGACTGTATGGTGTGTTGCTTGGGTAAATCTAAGCTTGAAAGCAGGGGCACACCAGGTCCCCAGAAGATGCATCGAGGCAGTAAGTGTCAAAGCCTTGATGGCGTTCAGAGAGGTTGCATTAATCTCATTCCAGTTTGCTAAAGAAGAAAGTCTTGACTGATTTGTGTTTGAGGAAGATTAGGGTTTGGTAATGCCTCTTCACGTGCATCAAGACTGGGGACACGAGATGCTTTCGATGGATTAGGAAATTCCACTTTTGATGCAGAAGAATCTCATTGCTGGACCTTGTAACAGTTGTTTTTGGTTGCTGGCACTTTGTGGTATTATATTTAGATGGCAAAGATAGCCATAAATTGTCACTTCTGTTAACATGTGATTTGTACAGACATAAGTCATTATAATGAATCAAAGCTCTAATTGTCATGATAATGGAGTCTAATTGCTAAGCTCCTTAAAAACTTTAAGACTAAATCTATGCTAATACCATCTGAAAGCTGGCAGCAGTTTATTATTTCTATTTTGATCAAACTGCTATTTTGCAGGGGGGAAAATAAGGTGTTCTAATTATGTACTTGAAAAATGACCTTGGGATTGTAAATTCAGGCAGACAATAAGGACGTTAACTTTTTTCTTTCTTTCCTCCTTCAGTAAATAAAGAACAGTGAATTCTCGCATACAATCTAATAGGTGAGCATGGTCTTATTAAAAATAGATAATCAAGCTCTTGGAAGAGTTTAATTAAATCCAGTTTGTCTCCCCTCCCCCCTTTAAGGCTACTAAAATAAAAAGGGAAAAAACCCAATCTGCAAATAGTCTAAATTTTAATGATCTGCCTTGAGTGCTCATTTTGGTTTTTGGGATGCTCTGAAGATGTGTATGCTGCACACCTGCTCCTGCGCAAGAGGTGTTTGTTAACTAGAGAAGGTCAATAATTGCATTTCCTTGCAGTGCAAAAGCTCAAATGTGAGGGTGACATTTCACACCAGCACATCATCAGTCTCCAAGTATTCACCTGGAAAATGGGAGCACTCTGCTAGATAAAGGCCCTTTGTTAGCACACATTCATTTTGATAGGAAGATTGCTTTCTATGCGTTCATTAGAACAGAAAAATCACCCAGCAATGCTTTGTCCAGTCCACGAAGGTAATCTTTTTTAGTATGAGACAGTAAATCTGTTTGAGCTGAAGAACTACTGCTTTTAATACCTCTTTTGTGTTAGCTAGACAGTACTCTAAAACAGTTCGTGGTTCTCTTGGAAATATCACTTAACACTGGTGTGGGGGGGTGTTGTGTGTGTGTGGTTTTTGGTGGGGTTTTTTTGTTTTTTTTTTGTTTTGTTTTTTTTCCTCCTTACTTGTGCCAGGATCTTCGCTATACTTATTATGTGTGATGCTATGAGCTGGTGGTGATAAGTCATGCCCATCATAGATATACTTTTTTCCTTTCTCTCTCTCTCTCTCTCTTTTTTTTTTTTTTTTTTTTTTTTTTTTTTTTTTTTTTTTTTTGTCATTACTACTATGGGTCTCCTCAGAGGGCGTGTGCTACCCCTGGAAAAAGAGTTTGTTCCCTACATTTGCCAGCCTTACCTTATGGTCTGATCTGTACCATTCATTCTCTTTTAAGTAACTTTTCAGAGTGCGTTCAGCTGTTCCTCAGTTTTATTTTCAGCTTCCTGTTTGCTGCGGCCTGAAGAGTGTAAGCAAGTAAATATTTCCCTACCTCATAAAAATGATCTCTTGATCAGTATTTGAATCTCTAGTAAACAGTTCACTTCAACTCTGATGCTAGAAAAGCTGTCCTGATATACACAGCTGCTTGGTTTCTGCAAGGTTTCATATATACTATTAAGAATTTATCTTGAGCTTTTTACAGGTATTGCTGGTAATGCTGATCCAAATTACTTTGTGTGTTTTATGGAAATACAATCAAAAAAAAAATAGAGGCAATCTTCTGCAGCAGGCTGTAGCCAATATATTGGGCTTAATAAGCAAAGTTATGTTTGTCTGGGGGACTTTTTCTCAAAACATAATTGAGGATGACAGCTTGGTTATGAGAAGCTTGATGTATACATCAGTTTAAAAGCTTGTCACCTACTTGATGCGTTAATTCAAGTCCTTTGTGCAAGCTAAAGTTCCTATTCTAGGCAAAGCATATGGTCTGTCACTTAGCACATGACATGTTTTTAGATCACTGTGTCTGCAAGCGTACCATCCCTGAATGTGAATGTACGGGCTTGCCCTGTAAAAGCTAGCACCAATTTATTATCCGTTCAAATAATTCTACTCTATTGTTGGGACTATTTATAGCTTAAATATGAGGAAAGATGTTCAGGGTTTAGGCCACAGCTCTCCTTTACTATCCTTTGAATTTTCCCTGTGAGAAATTACTTCCATTCATCCACCAGCTGAAATAATATTCATAGGAGCATAAGTGTATACACTCGTATTTCTCTGTAATAGTCATGTTGACAAGTCTCATAACTTTATAGATAATTCACTTTGCTTACTGGGTACTGAACTTGATTTTATAAAGATTGCTTAATTCATCAGGGTTAACTAGACTTTAGCCAGATGAAGATGAACTGAAATAAAAACCAAACTGAAATCAAGCTTTAGGGAAAGGGCTGTTTGTTTATGCTTTTGATCGGCAACTGTGAGTAACAGCAGAGAAGTAGAATTTGTGATCAGGTTGATACACGTAGGAATGATTTACTCTTCAGTGCATCAGAATAAGGTCCAAAGTCTACTGATAAATTAAGTAAAAAAAAATAAATTAAAAAATAATAAAAAAATCAATAACTGCTGGAAACTTGTACTCTGGAATTGTATGTAGTTGCAAAAGCATGTGCACATTAGGTTAAGTGCCTTTGTATTAAATTAGGTAGACTGCAGACTGAATGGAAAATATTAAAATCTCCATTCTAAACTCAACATTAAATAGCATGTAACTCCATGAATGGACCAGACTGTTTACAAATGTATTGAACTTGCAACCAAGTTTCCCTTCCTCATAGAAGCGTAGTAATTGAAAAAAAGGACATGTCTAAGTAAAATACTGAGAGTGCAAAATACCATGTCTTTGAACATTCATTTGCATTCTGGTATATTGCTTAGTGTGCCATTAACCTTATTCCATTTTCTTTCTGTCTGCAGGTATTGATATGAACATGCTTTCTTTGTTTTCATACGCTGATTAGCAAATGTCAGCAACAGAATGTGAATATTTGCATTCATACATGTCCTGGAGCATTTGGTATTCATGTTTTGCTATTAGTTATTCACTCTAATTTTTTCTGTGGTTGTAACCATCCAGTTGGGAAGCAGTAAAGGTACTTTGACTTGTGTGGAAAATTGCATGCCGGTCTGCTGAATGCTAAATCTTGGGATGAGAAGTTGTGAAAAACACATAGGATATGTTTTATCCAGTCCTGGGAACAAATGTGTTCCCAGAGTGCTTGAAGGGGCAAGTTGTGGACAGCACTGATGGAGCTTTTCCACAGAAATGTGCCTCATTTCTATTTTTCTGGCTGCTTTTGTGCCTCAGAGAAAACCGTCAAGAAGGGCTCAGTGTGGTGAGTGGTGTTCATTTCAATGGCTGATAAATATCATACTAGTGTTCGAACGTAGGTATCAGTACTGTTNGCCAGGGTGCTGTTGGCCTTCTTGGCTACCTGGGCACACTGCTGGCTCATATTCATCCGGCTGTCAACCAGCACCCCCAGGTCCTTTTCTGCCGGGCAGCTCTCCAGCCACTCTTCCCCCAGCCTGTAGTGCTGCATGGGGTTGTGGTGACCAAAGTGCAGGACCCGGCACTTGGCCTTGTTGAACCTCATACAACTGGCCTCAGCCCATCGATCCAGCCTGTCCAGATCCCTCTGCAGGGCCTTCCTACCCTCAAGCAGATTGACAGTCCCACCCAGCTTGTTGTCATGTGCAAACTTACTGAGGGTGCACTCAATCCCCTCATCCAGATCATTGATAAAGACATTAAACAAGGCTGGCCCCAGCACTGAGCCCTGGGGAACACTGCTTGTTACCGGCCGCCAACTGGATTGAACTCCATTCACCACCACTCTCTGGGCACGGCCACTCAGCCAGTTTTTAACCCAGCATTTCCATACTCTTCCCTTCTGCTTTTGTTCCTCAAAGCAGGTAAAAAAGTAGAGGAAGCATCTTTCCAAACATGTGCAGGCACAAAAACTCATCTGGGCATGGAACGTGAAAATTGAGAAGTGTAGGACCTTAACAACGTGACGAAAGGTGAACAGTGCCTGGTTGCTTTGGTATCTCTGAAGGAGGCCTTAGAAAGGTCGTGCAGAGCTGTGGCAGTGCTGTTTAAAAATGGACTTGTAGGAAAGCGTGGAATCATTCCTGAAAAGGTGTGCCAAGGCCTGGACCAGGGCACAAAATGAAAGTATCAGTTGCTCTTGCACGTGCATTGACAGAGAGATTGGTGCATGGATTTGCTGAGTCTTTTAATACAGGGTTTTGCAGGCCTCAGCCTGCAAAACTATTTCAGGAGTCAAGCACGGTAGGTAACTGGCTGTGGTGTGGATGTCTCCAGTTTTGTGAGTGCATCTAACATTTTCCGTTTCCCGGTAACAAAATTAGCAGCCTTGCCAGCTATGTTATTTACAGTGAGCAGCTCAACATATGTTCTGATTAATGTTCATTTTGCTCGAGGTTTTCTCTTGTCTCCATTTCAAACAACACGCCAAGTAATCCTCAGGTTAGTAGGTGTTAGCTTTGCAGGCTGATGCACTGGGGAAAAATTCTCCTGGAAGCTGTGGGAGATGAACAGATTTCTGACTTCAGAAGGAGGTGGTGAATGCAGGAATGAGGTAGTGGACTGAGCAATCAAAGGAAAACTAGATGGTCCTCTTCTAGGTCTTAAAGTAAAAAGTGCCCTGCCTGGTTATGACTCTAGATGCTTTTTTAAGTCACTGAGTTTATTGTTGACATTAGCAGGGACAGACTTAGCTCAGCACAATGCACTGCAGAAAATAGTTTTCTTGTCTCACTGTTTCTGCGCTCGCATGGGACAGCTAGAAGGTGACTCGTACTGTCAACAACTCTGCTGAGCTGAAGTTTAAAAAAAAAATAAAAAAAATCTAGTATTTAAAAATAAATTTTAATCACTGATTCCTGTCAGTGTTCATTATCTCCTGAGCTAGGCATACTTATGAAGGCTACACTTACTAATTTATCGCAGGAAACAAATTCTTGCTCAAGGAGCAACTAAATGTAGGAGATGCTCATTGTGTCCCAATTTAAAGTGACAGTTAACATATTTAAGGGTGCACTGCATATGCACTGGGGATGGGTTTTGATGATTTGAACCAGTTTCTCAGGTTGTGTATCTTTGCTGTTTTAGAGGATTTACTGCATATGAATTATATTCTGTAGGAGTTGGAGAGTGTTCTCTTGGGTTTGAACAGTGGATGGGAGCTATCACAAGCTCCCCAGCTACCCCTCTGAGGAGCTAAATGGGTACTTGAGTGGTGCGAAGCTTCTTCCCAAATAAAGCTTTCCTTGGGAGTGTGTGTGTGCTATAGTAAGATAAATGTAATTAGGAGTGACTTATTCACTGAACAAAAGGACTAGGAGTTTTGGGACGGAGACATGAAAGAGGAAACCTTGTAGAAATAGAGCCCAAACATTAGCTTTGTTTTCCCCTCAGTTAATTGTATTAATAGTAAACACTATCTAGTGTTGCTCATGAATGTGGGTTTTTTTGAGCAGGGGGAGGGGGAAGCTTTTAAAATCTTTGGTGACTAAGATATCTAGACTTATTGTTATCAGCTTAGAATAAATAATATAAAATACTCTAGGATAAACTCTGATCTGTCTTCACAGTGGTGCAGTTCCACCGATTACAATAGGGTTTTGTGAGAGAGAAGTCAATGTAAAGTTAAAGCCCTTATGTTTATAAAGTGCTCTTTGATCAAGAGCCTCTGTATTGCATGAGTCTTACAATATCTAAACTATAATAACAATTTTCTATTGAAAACATTATACAGGGCCGTTACAATAATTTGCTCAAGGCTACAGATCAGAGGAATTAAGAAACAGTATTTAGTTCACTTTTTTGAAGTGTTCTGATTGCAATTCTCTCTAACACGCTTGACCGATACTCCTAGAGTAGGGTAAAAATAAGCGTGAGGAAATCAGTGAGATGCTTTCATTATTGTATTTCCATACAATAGTGCTTATATACAGTAATCACTACTTTCAGAATACTCTATTGAATTAACACTGGAGTAAAGAAAACTAGAAGTTCAACACTGTTAGTAAAGACTGAGTAACTGCTGGTCCTCACATCTTTTAAAACAAACAACCCCCCCCCCCCAAAAAAAAAAATCCTGCCCACTCCCCAGTTGTAGCAGTCACATCTTTGTATATATGGATATGTGTACGTACTATTGATTGCGCATCAGTACAGCTGTTGAAGAACTACAGTTTCCATCCTGCAGAATGGATTTGACAATATTTCAACACTTGTTTTTAACCTAGATAGGATAAAAATCTTTCCATAGAATAGAAAACATGTTGCTTCAAGCTAGCTTGATGTAATTCCCTGTTGCCCTCAGCTTTAGTAGTAGGACCACTCAATAGTTTTAATGCATCATATGCCCCATCACCATTCACCTTTATGGACTGAGATCTTCAGGCTAGTATTATCTCCCATGGTTTGCTGTTGCTCCCATCATATGACTTGGTGGTTCAGTCAGGGAGATAAGTTTGGTGCCAGACAGGGAATATATTCTTGCCAGTGGGGACAGTCTACAAAGCAGAATGAGATAAGGGTTACTTCAGCATTTGTAGCAGAGGTAGATTGAACTTGAGTAACTGGGAGATAAACTGGCAGATGAAATTCAATCTAGATGAGGCATCCTGGGGGCAAAAATATCTTAAATAAAATGATGGGCTTTGAACAGACTGTTACTGCTCAACAACAAGATACTGTTATTGTCCTAAATGACAGCATTGACTTACTGTCTTGTTTCAGTCAAAAAAATGAATTGAGGTTTGGAATTACTAGAAAAGAAATAGAGTGCAAAACAGAGGTTCTTATTAGGCAACTCTAAATCCATGGTTCAGCTGCATCTTGAATGCTGCCTGGAGTTCTGACTTTTCCATCTCAAATTGGACATTAAAGAATCATAAAAGGGTCAAAAAGAGTGTAAAAATAATCAGAAGGATGAAAAAAGGCTTTCATAGGAACAAAAATAAGGCGGGAAGAGGGTGTAGATACAAGTGTGATGCAAGGAAAGCTTCAGGGAGTTATGAGGGCATCAAAAGGGGTAAATAGCAAATAATTGTTTGTTTGTCCCTGTACAAGAAACAATGGGCATCACTTAATGAATAGTTGTTTCTTCACAAAACATGTAATTGGATTGTGGAACTCCTTGTTACAGGATTTTTGGGTGATAAAAAGCTAAATAAACAAAACCCCAAAAGGAAACAAAGTCTTTTTGGACAGGTCAATGATGGGAAAAAAAAAAATCCCATGAGGGATATTAAATAAGCTATCACTGCTGGACCCAGAAGACTGTTCTGGAATAAGTTACTACGTTTGCCCTATCCTCATACAGTTCCCTTTGCATTCACTATTGGTCATGCTGTGCTAAGTGTGTATTTGTTCTCGTTGAGTATTACCATGCTTACTGCAATCATCTGAAACAAAAGAGTTGTATGGTTGGACAAATTAAAATATTTCAATTGTGTACTATTATGAAAAAATCCATGTTTTTAAATGGATAAACAAACTAAAAACGCTTTGTATATAGCTTCACTTACGCTTCTTTGATCCCAACCATATCAACATTTGCGCTCTGTAATCCTGGGATATATTGATAATAAGAGCAGGAGTGGAAGTGACTGATATTCCTTTGACCTATTGGCTCACTGAGGAGTTCAAGCAGATGCCATAAAAATGCAGGAGTGAGAAGGTGAGCAGCAGCATTTTCCCATACTTTGGTGCATAAAACTTTATGGTTTGCTTTGTTTTGAACACAAAGCTTATAGGGGCTTGTACAAGGACTTTTTCAACAAAGCAAATTTCTGGTCCTCATTCCAGAGAAAGGCAGTGATTTCTTACTGTTGGTTACTAGACCTCTAGCTGTAGAGTAGCTGGACTATCCACTTACTGGGTGAGGTTTCACCCTTATCGTAGAGGACCCAAATAGTTACAGAATTTCTGTCAAAGGATGCTTATCCCAACTTTACCTGCTACTCCAGGGGGAAGAGGATAGGAGTGCTCCTGCGGTGGGTCATAGAAGCCTAACAGGAATATCTTTGAAGAGACTCTTTAAGAAAGCAGTGCTAATATAAAATGGAGATTATAAAAAAGATTTTTCTGGGGCTTAGGACTGATTTATTTAATGCAGGAAGGATAAATATGTGGATGTTTTTCTAAATAAATGACTAGATTATCTTTCTCTGTGTTCCCAGAGTATGTATACTCTCTAGAAACTGTCTGCTTAATAAATTAAGTGGCAGCAATGTTCATAGTGGAAAAAGTGAAATCAAACTGGCTATATAACTTTTGCCACAGAAAGGAAATTACTTCTCCATAAACTAAGCACATGTATAAATAGAGCAGAAAAGGGAAGGGAATTCTTTCTTTCTTCAAAAAGTCTTTTTCTTTGACATTATGCTATTTCTGTTCTTATTTTTTGGATAAAACAGCTCTGTTTGCAAACGTGTTGCCACCAAGTGATATGGACTCTTTTTTTCCTTAGCAGTAACTTGACTAAAAATTAATTTCCAGAAGAATTGCAATGAAATCTCAATTCGTTCTTGGTCAATTTGGCAACTAAATTCTTGTTAAACAATATTGATATTATTTAAAAAAATAAAATCAAAATGGTAGTGTTTTGGCATTTAAAAACTTCCTTCCTTGTAGGTTTGAAATAGGATTGTAACAAAAAATCTCATTTACGTCATCTTAAAGTTTAATTTTATCTTGGAAATTTTTAAGTTTATTTCAGAAACAAAGATATCTGCTGAGCCAAAGTGAATGTATGTGTATTTTGGACTTACACTTCAGCAGACCAAAAAGTATTTATTGATTGTGGTGTTAAACAGAGGAAAAAATCACTTTTTTCCCAGTTCTAATGTTACCATTGGCACAAAACTTTTTGTGTTTTTAGAACCACCAAACCAGCATAAATGTTGCATGTTTTACCAAAATTTTTTATTAGCCAAGAATTGTATCCTAAAATATTGTGAATAATTTCAAGTATTGCTTGTGTCTTGAAAAATCCTAATACTGTACAGAGCATTTGAGATGAGGAAGATGTTAAATCAACACAGTTTTTACTCACTGTGGTTGGTTCAACAGCATTAGAGTGGTCTGGCACCTACTTCAGTTGAAGGTAGTGGTGTCAAGGGAATGGGCACATTAAGGGCAGGAACTAATTTCAGGAAAATAATTATATCTTAAATTGAGGGGAAAAAGGATATTACCAGCCTTATCTGTCAATTAGCATTGTTTACTAGTTCTGTTGCTCTGAATCACTGAAAAGATAAGTGCATGAAGGTAAAGATATAAAATGTGTGCATTGTATCTGTCTGTGCTTATAGTTCTCTAGTGGTGGTTTTGCTTTATTTAGTATACAATTTTCTATAAATATGTGTGGTGGTGAACGTATGTGATACTGAAGCTCTTTAGTTTATGATGTCATAGTTATTGTTTTTAATGCAAAACTACATTTTTGCTAGACAATACACACTTGATAACAAAATCATACACAGTATTACAAACATCCACATGAATTGCAGAGAAGTTCACATTGGTTTTGCTAGTTTTTTTGTTTATGATTGATACATGCCAGTGTGACCTTAGGTTACAATTTGCACAATGCTATTTCTCTTCAGTTTAACAAGAGTTAAATCCTTACATGGACAATTTGAGCATACTGGCTTGTAAACACAGCAATTTTTTTATTTTTTTGGCACTCATGGTAGAAACTAGTTGCATTTTTGTAGCTTTTGGTTTAACATAGATTGTGTTTTGGACAGTTTGTGGTGTATATACTGTCAAACACTCTGACAGTGTGTGATACCTTGCTGACCTCTTGATTATGTTCTCTTGTTTGTTCAAGTTCAATTATCACATTATCAACATCAAAAAAGTGGCAAATACATACAGATATCCTGCTGTGCATGTTGTCCAAATATATAAATTCATAATTATCATTAAGAAAGACAGCATTTATAAAACCTTTCCTGGAAAGAAAAAAGCACCCTTCTAAAGGTCTTTGGATGAAAGTATGGTAAGTTCTGATCAAGATAAATGAAAGGATAAATAAGGACATGGCAAGTGGCCAGGTGAAAATAACTTTATGGGTATATGCCATAATTCAAATAAAAGGTGTTTTTTTGGTTGTAGAAGTCAATTTGATTTTATTTTTACAGGTAAGTACAGAAACTAGTCTTGTAGCCGTCATGCATTTCTCGATCAGTCTTGCAGGAACATGCAGGAAATCTTTAAAATGATTGTGAAAAAGATGACAGTTCTGCTGCTTCTATGACATTGGTAGGTGATTTATATGTATGGCAGATCTGACAATGACATATAAATTTACAGCATGAAATATTTACATCTGAGCTTTATCCAAGGTTTAACAATAGCATTGAAGCCTCACTTTTTAATGATGACAACCTGGACAAGTATAAAAAGATACAGATAGGAAGTATTTCTAATCTGATGTTCCATCAAACAGCACTGCATGAAAAAGAAAGGGATGGGGGGAGAGAGAGGCCTCAGCCATTCTTGTTGCATCTCTCATTTCTCTTTTTCCTAACAGCTACTACTGTAAATTGTGGTATAGACCTAAGACGCAGGTAATTTCTCTTGTCATAATAAAACTCTGGAGAAAAAGGTCTGTTTGTGAAAGCCAGTCTGTGCTCCTATATGCAGACCATCTAATTTAAATCATATGCTAGCAAGAAGTCAGCCTTCCTTTGTACTGTTTTCTGACAGAAAATATACATGCATCGTGTTTGAGGGATCATAGAGTAATTACTTGTTTTGTCTCTTTCATAGTTTATATTTGAATAATATCAATTTAGTTGAGAATGTAATCACTAACCTGTGCATAAACCCAACGGTGGAGATAGCAAAAAGCACCTGAGAAGTAAGCATAGAATAAGCTTGTTTTCATTAAAATGGTGATTTCATTACCACCAGTAATGCTCACCTACGACTTCTGGTGCTGATGTGCAGTGTTGACTCAGGATGAGGTATGTTGATGTAATGAAGAGGTTTGTCAGAGCATGAACTTCTTGTCCTGGACTGCACCATAGATCTGGCTTCCAAAGGCAGAGTTGAGAAAATGAAAAATTAAGCATGATAATGATTTGTTACTGATAATGTGGTTAAAAAGCACTGTGGAAACTCAAACAAAGAGTTGGTGCAGAATTCAGTCTGGAATTAACTGATGAAAATGACTAATTTTTACCCAAATTCCATGCTGCAAACTCCATGACAAGTTCTAAAGAAGGAAGAGTGGTTCTTTGCTATGTCAAAGCTGTTAGAAAATAGGTGGGAGAAGGACAGATTTTTAAGCTATATAGGAATGGAAAAAATAGAAGTGGACACAATAGTGATGCTCCTCTTAGTGTTGTTTCAGGGTGACTTTTTAAAAAATCCTTCTTTTGGAACAGTATCACATTGTGGGCTGGTATTCAGTTTGCAACCCACTCTAAATACCACATTCTTTTTTTGGGTGGTACAGCTGACTAAGTTGTTATTCCTCATTTTGTTATTTTTACTCTATTTTCTCCCCATCCTCTTGTGTGGCATGACTTTTTGTTTTTTTATTAAATCTCACTTTATTGATGTGAGGCTATTTCTCTATCCTGGTCACTTAGAATTCTGAACCAGTAGTCCAAGTGCTTGCAAAGATCTTGGTGACGTGCACAGAGTCTCTTTATCCAGGTTATTAATGGAAGTTTTGAACAGGAGCAAAGCTAGAACACATCCCTAGGTTGAAATAACCCCTTGATTTGACATGAAATTATTGATACTCACACTTGCACTAGTGGCTGTGCAAATAACTCTAATGTTATCACACAGCTGTGTTCTATGGAGTACTGGGGACAGACAAGGTCCATTGCTTCTTACAGAGTTTGCAACAAGCAATGTGAATCAGTAATTTTATATATGTAAAGTTTACAGGGTGCTCATACCTCTTCTGCAAGATAGTTATTGATCCATAAGTGAGGAAAGGTTGAAAAATTGTTGGCTATACTGATTTTACCTGGTTTAGTTATGTAATGTGATTTCTGCTGTCTTTAAAAAATTAAAGTCAAGAAATAATGCAGCTATTTATTTTTCCATTTTGTGTAGCCCTGTCATAGAATGAATTTGAGCTGGATTGATACAGATTGTTCTTGACAAATCCATCTCCTTATATAATGTCGTATGATGTTTTTGATGCTTAACATACCACTTTCTTAATAATTTCGTTGAGTATCTTTAGCTTCAGGCTTTTAATCTCTAATTCCCAAGGTTCCCTCTAAAATTACACATCACGTTTGCTCTTTATAGGCATAACGCCTTTAACTGGCAAGAAAATACAGCTGGAACTATTTTATTTTTACGTGTGTTTACAATAAAATAACATAAATGTAAAAAAGTAAGGAAAAGAAAGGGGGCGGGGAACAAAAAACAAGACCCCAAAATGGTTAAAAGAAAAAAAAAAAAAGCTTTCCTTTAAGTTACCTGACTCTTATTGTAGTACAGCAAGGCTCAAAACAGCTCTGACATAATTCAAATGTTAACTAGATACTGTTGCTGTTTTATTTCCCTTTCCTTGAAAAGGAGAAAGGCAAAATAATGTAAACTACTCTTTTTATTCTCTCCATCATTTTCATATTTTGAATCTGTATGATGGGAAAAAAAAAACCCAACAACAACAAAAATTTTACAGTATCCTGAGGAGTTCCATAGCGTTTCCCTTTAAGTTCTGCCCAGTAGACTATAGAGAATAAAGACCTCAAAATTCCCAACTCGGGCAGTCTTTATTTCCACAACTTGTAGATGCTCTATTGTATTTCCATACTGTATTTCCACCTATTGTAGATGCTTCCCTCCTGACTGCAGAGTAAAATCCAGTTGAAGTATTTGTTCTATAAAATAAAAAATTAGTATAATGATTTTGCTGCTGTATTTACACATTGATGTTATTAAACCTGTGTTCAGCTCGCACCAGTGGATCTGATCACTAAGCCAGAGATCAAATCACAAAAATTGTTGTGACCTCACCAAATGTTGTCATGGACAAGTGGAAAAAAAAAATATTGAGAACGCTAAAAGCATTTGAAAATTATTACAATAAACAGCTGAAATATTTTTTTAATGAACATAAGGTTTTTCTTGTTAGTACTGTAAAAGCCTATTACAGTCTGGAATAAAAATGTTGCTTCTCAAACTCCTGAAAAGATTAGTTATTAATGAAGGTGGTAAATGCTTTTTTTCTGCCATCTTTCCAGCTGTTGCTTGGAGGTCTGACACAGGTTTCTAAACAGTCACAAGCCTAGATATGTTGATGTCATATTTGATGATTTTGTTTTTCATACTGTATGGATATTTTTTATTATGCCTTGCTTGAGAGGTTTTACAGAGAAAGAACTCCTTTCTTCCTTTTTTTTTTATGAAAGGTGGTATAGAGGTACCTCCCACACAGCAGCATTTCCAGTTCTCTCATGGCAGCCTGCAGCTGCTTTTTATTCGCAGCATGCTTCTGGTGTCATTACTTCTCAGTTTCTGTCTTCTGCTAACATCAGGGATCTCCTGAGACATGTCATCTCTATCACTGCAAGTCGATATTCATTTGCTTTCTTCAAGGTCCATAGCTCTGCCCCATACAACACCAGGGAGAGTCCCATTGTTGAAGCAGCTAAGCAGGAGTATAATACCTCAGTCAGTCACTGGTGGGCTTGTGTTCCTGGAATATGTAAGTCCTAAAGACAATAAATAGTAATTTACCCAACTGATTATCCACTGCTTTAAAACCCAATCAGCTGTTTACAATGAGCTCCTTTCAGTCATGCACTATGAGTCTAATAAAATCATACTGGAAAAGCAGCATCGCACTACGAGGGCTTTTCTCTTCATGTGAGTCCCTTTATAGCTTGCTCAAAAATAAGGATAAACAAAACAGTTTAAATAAGAGCAGGGAAACAGTAAATCCTGCCAACTTTTTTCTTTTCTTTTTTTAATCCACAAAGGTGAATAATGCAGAATAAAGTGCTAGGTGCATTTTCCTCCTAAACTTTTATTCACTTTCTTCAGTGTGATTTATGTTAGTTTACTGTTGGTCATTTTGAGCTATGCTTACAAGAAGACTTTAATGTTGTTTATACGGTTGCTTTTGTTCACTTTGGTCCTTCCCTTGAACCTGTTCACAGGAGGATTTTCACTTCAGAGACAACTTGGAAGAAAAGACTCTTTATGGAAAAGGAAATGCACTTAATCAAGTGCATACTTTTGTGTATGTACGTTATACATA